>JAGVSP010001750.1:0-52508 GCA_022494985.1 Micrasema minimum
TTTATTAATTTTTGCGTGCGTTTTTGGGATATTTCATCCCACTTCAAAATTTTTTAAATATTCGCGTCTACACGAAAGCATTTTTAAAATTCAATTCCGGGTTAGCAGTGGATTTCCTCATTGTGTACAGCGCCCTTGAGGTGATTTGTTACGAAAACGGCGCATTACAAATCATTTTATTATTACTATTAGTAGGAGCTGATGGACACCGTATACTCTCAACATGGATCCCACATAATACAGTGCGATAGAAGTGAGTTGTTTTATTGGTACAATTATTAATATAATTCAGACATAATACGTGCCCCACGTCCCACCCGTGTACATTATCATTGTTATGGGATCTATTCATCTGTATAAAATCCAATTCAATTGTAGATTCAAACCAAGATAAAAAGAGATATAATATCAACATTATCTCAGTAGTGGAGTGAAGCCATCTATTCAGGCAAAATATATCCATTTTGGGAAAGGATCACCAATATATCTTCACGTAGATACAGGTCAGTACGAGGTCGATACAAGCGTTTATCGGCGATTTTCTTTGGATTTTCGTCGATAAATGCCTGTATTGACCTCGTACCGACCTGTGGCTACATGTAGATATATAAGTGAGCCATACCCTGATATTCTTAAATTCAAGTTACATCGGTCACACACACGTTACATAATTAAATTACATAATGTGTGCATATAAGTACGATTCCTAATGGATAATGAATATTTTTTTTTAATTTTTTTTTAAAGTACTCTTTTTATTAAAATTTTCTGAACGATTTTTATTTTTCTATTATTATTTACTTTTTCAATAAAAAAGAAACAATTTGAGTTCTGATATACTAAAATATCAATTTTCTGTTTAAATTTTAGGGCTGCTTTCAGACAGTCGGAAATAACTGTACCAGAAAGCAGGAAACAAGTTGTGCAGCAGTGGGATTCGAATCTAGAGATTCGAAACGAAAAGCAATGCCACTTAAGTAATCAAAACATTGTGTTTTCGATTGTAAATGCTTGGGTAGATAATAATAAATCACTATTGTTGGACATTCTTAATCCCGACATCTTGTGAATACTAATGAGAATTTTCCTATTGTAGTTCCGCCGTACGTCGCAGAGTGGCGCTAATGTAAGGAAAACAGAAGCCAACAACTTACTGTCATTTTGGCAAAGGTTCCCGCGCTTTTCCCGGCTTCCGTTTGGCGCGCTTCCCCGCATAGTGATGTGCTGCATGAGATCGATACAAATTAACATGAAACGTTCGTGACATCGATATTATTGAACGTTCAGTCTTATTCATGTTATAAATGACAAAATTTACTATTTAAATACGCTTATTCATAAAAAATGAACAAGACTGAAAATGCGTTTATTTTTTATGTTACAATTTTTTTAAATTAAGCTTAAATTCTTAAATTCTTGGTATCTCATACTAAACGAATATGTAAAATTTGGCTGGTTTACTTAATTAAATTAATTATTAGCCGGGAAAACTTAGAGGGACAGGATTAGAAACGCCCAAATTTGAGCAACTTGCGGAGTCCAGGATCTTGTCAGGTGGGGAAGAGAAAGAAGAAGAAACTGGCATGCACACGTTGAGAAAATGGACGATAGTTGAATAGTCCAATGCGTGATGCATCTCTGCCCACCTGGCCGCCGACTTTTGGGAATCGACATCCCAAGAGGCAGCATCAAATGAGCACAATACAGACCCAATACAATTAAGAAGAAGAAGAAGAAAAAAATTCGCACTGTAACCTACCTACAGTAAAAAGTCTCAATTTTCCAACATTTTACCATTGGAACATTTTTAATTATTTTCAAATACTTGCACACAAATCTGGAGTTTTTCCCATAACGGGAGTAGGTATATTAATTTTTTATATCTCTACAGAGATGAAGAAGATTTTTTCAAATGGATATGGAATATTTATAGACACTCAAGCGTTTACAGAGCCTCGACCTGTCATTGGCTGGGTTAACGTCCAGTGGCCACTTTACCCAGCCAATAACAGGCCATAAGCTCTGTAAATGCTTGAATATCCATATTGTCGAGTTTGAAAAAAAAAATCTTCATCTCTGTAGAGATATTATAAAAAAAATAGCAACATTTTTTCGCCTCAGACAGTTTAAAAAAAAATTAAGTAGACAATTGCTCCCTTTTCAAAATAACTTTAAAAAACAATAAAAACAGACATATTTACCCTGTTCCTTTGTAGCATATAATATTATGTAAGTATTACAGCTTTACAAAGCCAATTTATCTAATATAACCTCAAAAAGTGCAATCACTACAAACCTTCACAATTAAAGAAATTAGTCTAAAAAGGCGGATGTCTAGTTGACAGTTGCGTTCTATTTCCTTTTGTTTTATCGTCCTGATGACGTCACGCATCATATCGAGAGTTAGTGACCCTTGGCTGTCCCTTCATCCAATCATTGGGCATAGTTTGTCAACAAGTGGACAGGACATAAGGGACGCGTGCTGTAAATAGGATGTAAGGAATTACGCTCCGTTGACTCACAAGATAACTGTACCGGTTTAATTATTTTTTATTGTTAACTAGATCAAGATATGGAGAAACCTCCAGACGGAGTCTATGATCAAACGACACGAACTTTACTATTTTCTGTACACTCGTAGTAATGTTTATATTCTCACGTCTAACTTTTCGTTATCTGTACAAATTATTTAAATAAATCTAAAAAGTAAGAATCCACTCGTTTTCTTGCACAATATAGGGTATACTACCTATTTTGTATTCTCGAGGAATCATTAAGAGCATATTCCTCGATTTTGTCCCTGGAATTTAACATTAGAGCAATGATTTTTTCAGACTTTTTAAATATCGACCAGACACGTTTTTGTTTGGTCTTATTTTTTAAATGATTTATTTTTCTCCTTAAACAAACAAAATATTTTGAAAATAAGACGATGCAAGCACGCATCTGGTCGATATCTAAAATGTGCTAAAAAACATAGATATAATGTTGAATTCCAGTGAGAAAATCGAAGAATACGTTTGTATGGGAAGCAGCCGCGTGTCACGTGGTGGAGTTAATAATAACCTGCCACTTCATCACTGTAACAACTTGCCCCCTTTAGCAAAATAATTAAAAAATATTCTGGCAAAAAAACTTAACAAATCGTTTGATGTAAAATTTGAATATTTTTAAAGGGAAAAACGTATCACAGAGCGACTTGAAAATTCGGCGCCCAATTCAATATTGAAAAATGAAATTAGGTTTATTTGAATTATTCGCATGCCTGACGTCCGTAGTAACTAAAGATTGGCCTGATGCTGCGGGTGACGTCTGTACATGCCCTATGCCTACAGCACACTTCTTGTAAACGACGCAACATGGTAGGTACTAGAATAATTATCCACAAAGTATCAACGTGCCTTTGTAACAGCTAGCCCCGACTTCATCTTCTTTAAAAATTATTGATGTTACGTAAGGAAAAAGATAACCATGAAAAGTTATCATCGATTCTGATTCATCAGGTACTTATTGTTTATTTATAGATAACGTTATCAAACCCAAAAATAGTGTATTAAAAAAAGTATATTTTTAGTAGATAGAGACAAACGTAGGATAATGACTCGTAAAGCACTACATATTTACGAGTAGTTTTTACTTTTTTTTATTAAGCAGTTAATTCCATAACCTCACAATATTGTGCTTTAAATCATTTTCACATTTATTTTTCAAATATTTCCATATCTATTGTGATATTTTAATTACTTACATAATACCTTATAACAAACCTCCAAATTTGACAATAATTAAGGATTATATTCGTTCTTATTATTAATTATATGCGTTTTAATTACGAGTAATTTAAGGACCGGCTTGTGGTCTAGTGGTAGATTCGAGGAATCCGGATTGGAATCTCTACGTTCGAATCCCACTCCAGCACAAATTGTTTCCTGTTTTCTTGCACAGTTATTTCCGACTATTTGAAAGCTGCCCCGAAATTGAAATATTTGAGCATATTATAAGAGCACAAATTAAAAAAAAAAAATGTGTATACATATATAAACTTATGTAATAAATTTACACGTATTACGATGAATTGTCATTTTTTGCATGAATAAAAATGTTTTATGGATAATCTGCGGAATTACTGGTGATAGCCCGATATAATATTCGCCACTGCAATGTTAAATAATATGTAAATAAATAATTATACACATATTTTAGATTAACCCAATTGTGTTTATGGATTATTATATAGCACGATACGCAGCAATTCCGCAGTTAAATCATAAATTAAATGAATCTCAGATATATAAAATATTTTTTGACATATAAAATGACTTGTTTCAGTATAATCGTAAACCTCAAGTCGGTGTGAGATGTGGAGATGTGAGTCACACACCCAAAATACGCTCGATATGTGGGACGCGTGAACTCAATGCTCCCATCATCGTAAAGCCGGTCTAAAATCAAAACCCCGTTTCTCCATTTTCACAAAAACAAAACAAAAATAAATACAGCGCACCCACGCACTGTTATTTCAACACCTTTGACACGCACCGATACGACAAAGTTTCAAAATTAGATTTTTTTTACTGGGTCATTCTGACAATCAGATATCTTTTCTTTCAAACACAAAAATCGTATACATTACAAGTATTTTTTTTAAATAATTTTATAAACACGCTTGTAACTAATAAACTAATTAGCGCCATTTCACGAAGGGGTAGGCAAAGAGGAAAAGAACGTCATACCACCGTCCTGACACACTTCCCTTGCTTCCTCTACATTCATCCATCTTCTCATGCAATACGCCGATTATTCCGATTTTTCATATGACCACTTTCAAGTATTTGTTTTACCTGCCATGTCTTTCTCAGCCTCCTTCGACATTTACAACCGGGCACAATCCCATCATAGATTCTTCTCGCCATTTTTTTATTCATTCGCTCTACATGACCGAACCATGCATCGGTCGTAAAGACCATTCTTAATATTGTCGATAATGCTTATCTCAGCCTTGCTTTCTGCTCTAATTTCGACATTTATTAGTGCACCGCACCTATCATACATAGTTTTACCACACATTCGCCTGGGGGATCGCTTTTCAACAGCATGTTTTCATCTTTTATTTTCCAACTACATGCTTCACTTCCATACATAAGGGTTAGTACAACAACTCCGTTATCTTAACTTACGCTTGTATCGCTTTATAATTTAGCTGACTATACATAATTACGGCATCGCATCTTAAGTGTAATATACAATTTAACCTTGTAATTGAGAAAATTGAATCGTTTTTCGAGTTCCCAAATAAAGGAATTGATAAGTAATGAAAATTTATACCAAATTATTGGTACGTACAAATAATTACCCGAATGTGGGGTTACAGTGTTTTGCATTTTCGTCGTGATACTATTTTGGGCTGTAATTAAGACAGTGAATTGTTTTGAATCCCGCTGAAAATCTGATAAAATTATTTGAGAGTTGGAAAATAGAGTTAGTTTTATACACATAGTAAAAAAAATCCTTAAAGATTTTTTTCCGAATCAGAGAAAGAAATAATTTTTAAACTCCATTTTTGTGAAAACCGCCTCTTTTATAAAATATTATCTCATTACTGTTGCTCTATTCTGGATCTTTATAGCGTGGCTATCGCGAAATTGTCTTTTGAACTGAAAGCAAGTTAACTCTGCGAAAAATTACGTATTTCGATAAAATTTTGCACTATTTGTAGCCAGCGAAAAATTTGTAAGCTCTTTTGATTTGATCGATGCTCCCGCTCCCTGATTTTACTTCACTTAAAAATCTTTTGCATTTGCAAATTTAAGCATGAAAAACCGATTAAAATAGCTAGGCTGATGGAGAGTCCGCCAGGACTCTAAAACAGCTGCGACTGGAGGTGGGCCCCAATTCCGTCAGTCAGTGGAAAATCAAACATATTATTACAAAAGCGATATTCCATTCAAACATTCACATTTTTGTAGAGAAAAGTCGATTACCACAAAACGTGATAAACTTGGAAAACTGCGTGATACCAAAGGTACCGTAGATCTTTCGCCATTCCGAAGTGTCGCATGCGACTTCTAATCCAGCATAGATCTACATAAATACAAGTATCTAACAAGATGCAATGTGTGTCATGTATTGTTTACACATTTTTATCATCACACCTGATTAATAAACCACTAAGTATAATCATGAGTGTTTATATAGGCAGTAAGTGCATTTGGTGATACAATATTATTATGACGCGTGTGCAAAGTACTTTTCCATGACGTTCGCAATGTCGTTGAGGCATTGAAATATTCAAATAAAAATAAACTTTATTACAAAAAGCAATAAAGCAGTAATTAACATATCCATACTATCTTCATTTAGCATCAAATACTATTAGGTTTGGCATAAACTGATACGACCTTCCGTTATTCATAATAAATATTAGATTGCCTAATAAATTATGTTTAAATATATCGATACAGGGGATTTTATGAACACTTAGTATAAGTGTCCAATAAGGTTAATAGAGCCATTTGTTTGATATGCGAACTTCGGGATTCCTTTTGATTAAGTGCTTGAGACTGCCCGCGTAGCTGGCGAAGTGAAACCTAGCGAACACTAAACTGTGTTTCGGTAGAAAAAAAAAACGTAGATTAAGGAAAAGCATTTCGACAAGTTAGTAAAATCCAGTACTTGCTGTCGGATTCAGACATACTCAAAATGCTAATTTGAAAATGAGGTTTCATCACAAGTTTTTTTACAACAATAATTGGCATCTCCGCAGAAATGAGAAGTCTGGAAAAGGATGTGAATATCTAGGCATTACAGGGTTTATGACCTGCCAGGTTAGCCTAAATGTTCATATTCCCTTCCAAACTTCTCGTCTCTTGACCTCAATTGTAATTGAGTGCAAGCCCATCATGGGTAAAATCCAGTTTTTGTCAGCAAGTATCTGGACACTCTCAAAATTGTGCTTTTATAAAAAACGCATTCAATATCACACTACCGCGGCGGTTTCTCCATACAATCGTAGTCTTTAATTTTCTCCCCGAAATGCAGCACTAGAGCAATGACTTTTTCACTATTTTTGGATATCAACATGAAGCGAGTTTGTATCGTCTGATTTTTATTGTTTTTTACTCGTCATAGGAGATGCAATTTTAATGAATCTGCGGTTTTTATAAAAGCTCTTCTAACAAGATTTTTTTTTTCCAACCCAGTTTTAAATTTTTAGACTTTTAGTTTTAGACACATTCATCTTCAAATATATAGTAGATTCACCGTTTTCGGGTTGTACTACGAGTTTTGATACACGATGTATAAATCATGATTATATTACTCTGTTATTCGTTTTTTTTTTAAATGAACCTTAGAGGCTTGCACCCACCACCTAAGGTTTGGAAAAAAAACTTTATTATAATTATAGAACCTCCTTGCTACGGACCCCCTAGTTGGAGAAGTTGTGAAGCGTTCGCTGATTTGTGAAAGTCAGCGTGAGTCACCTCCACAAATAATCTGCTGACCGAATATATCTACTTCACTCCTCGCGGCTCAAGTTCTATTTTATGTACCATAGACTAAAGATATATTTATTTACTGTTTATGTACTTGTATGCACGTTTATTTCGACATTATGTTCTTTTTTATACTGCCTCCGTGTTAGCCACTGTAAACGTGTTTACATCTCAATAATTCCTATTAGTTATGTGTTATGTAACCAATATACCTACATGTTTACTAGATAAGTGCTTCAAACGTAAACAAATATATTTATAAATTGTCTCAGGGTTTTTCAGGAAAATTAATTAAATAAAAAAAAATCTTGCCACTATACAAGTCTATAAAAATGAAAAGAGATATACTCTTATATTTAAAATGGAACAGTAACGCGAGTTTAGAGTTTTCCGGAAAATAGAATAACAAAATAAAAAGTAGTAGTAGTAGAAGACCAAAAACCTCATTTTTGAAATGCTTTTCAGGAGACGCATTTTATTGATTTTTAGTTTGCAGTATTTCTTCAACTTATTTCATTTTACTACCACTGGGCACTTTCCCTTATCCGCACAAAAATGAATATTTAAGAAACATCAGTATTTATACAACCGAAACACTCTTATTAAACGATCACGTGTGTACATACTTATCACCGTTAAGAGATGTAGGAAGATAGTGCCCTGTAAATTATTACACACGAAAATAGAACAATCAAACAAGATAACGCTGTTGTACCTATGTATAATATATAAATTGTGTACACCAGAAAAGATTGCATTTTTTGATGAAATTAATCAATTTTCGGTATTTTCTGGAAACTGTTTTTTTTGTTACAAAGGTATTGTATAAAATTAATGAAATGTGTGTACACTACGTCATTGGATAAGTAAGATTTGATAAGATAGCATATTATCTGATATTAATTAATGTTTGATATAATATTTTTACCTATGTCGAATGTTTAACTATTGCGGACTACGAAGATGTTAAATATTCGATCCTAATAAATCAATATGTATAAAAATACTAAAGCTTTTTTTTCCAGCGTAGTTGTTATTACTCTGAACAGCGTCAAAATAAAATAAGTTAGTGATTCCAGATTAGAGAAAAGAAAGAATTTGTGAGAACAGAATAAAATTTTGAACGCTATTACTAGAGTATCGTAATAAAAATTTCAATCCTTTATTTTGATGATAGCTTACCAAATTGTTAACATATTTAGTTAATTTATTGAATAAACCGAAAAAAACCTATTTTAATCATTGCTCAACAACCGTAAACGATTATTCAAAGTACCTTCTAGATAAAACTAAACTGTCATCTCTTGTGGCGTCTTAATGCTCAGGTCGCAGGAAAATTTAAATAATTTATACAAGAGACGCAGAAAAAACATTGGTAAACAAATTTAAATTCATTACAACACAACATTATAGTTAACTAGATGAATCACTTGCCCTTAAAGACATCAAAAAAGATTACGTTAAAATAAATTACGTCTTTAACCGCGACGTTTTTTTCATTTGTTTACTTATTTGTAAATTGAATTTAGTTTGCAGGTAACAAATAAAATGTTTACAAAAATATGAATTGAGATAAATATTATCACAAATACGTATTTGGGGCCAAAACTATACAACAAATTACCCGATGAGTGAATAATGAATAAAACATAACATTGACTGATTAAAGACTATACAAGCGTACGGCTGGCTCTCTTCAAGTCTACTTGAAGGGAGGGAGCTGAATTTTTAGAAATCAATTTTAAGTATGATTCAACAGTTAACTGTTAAATGTATTGATTCAATAAAAAATACAATCATAATGAATAAAACATAACGTTGACTGATTAAAGACTTTACAATGTTAAAATGTTATAATTACGTAGAGATAATACAATAGTAGTAAAACATTTTTATATAATTTGTCATACAATGTAAAGTGGGTTTTTAGACCATATATGAAACCTAAGAAATATATTAATCTAGTTAAATATAAATACGTGTAAAACTTATCAATAAGAATACAAAAAAAATCATGTTCAGAAGACCCTTTTTAGTGTTACAATTTAACCATTTTCAAAAAGCTTAAGAAACACTTACCAAGAAGAAGAGCTGGTTCCCGGTCATCATCAATTAGACTAGTAATGACGAGGAACAGCGGATGGCTTACAGCAAGTCTGTCAATATCCTCGAAGCACTCATCATACACCACAACCTCCTTATACAACCTCTCTTTCAGGAGTTGCTTCCCCTCTCTACTAGTCGCCAGGTCTGCGAGACCAGCTTTCCCCTGTTGCAGCCTTTTCCTATTGAACCTATCGGAGCAGTTCACGTTGATTGCACCTTTTATGTGGTTCACGTTATAGGCGAGAAAAGGTCTACAGTCGACGATGAGGAATGGCGTTGTCGCTCTTTCTAGCTTTCTCCGCAAAGCGTCTGCGTCTAGGGGCGCAACTTTAGTCGTTATATCTGGTTGCGAATGAATGAATCCAGTCTTTTCGCAGGCTTTTTCTTGGCAGTCTTTCAATGCTCTTTGGTCGTTGAGGTGCTGGTCTTTGAGCGATAGGAGGGAGTCTGTAAGCGACACTCGGTGGTCCAGCGCCATGTTGGGAGACAGGGCCGCGCTCGCGTTGGGGGCCAGCTTGAAGCTCAGGGGGGACAGGAGGGGGCCCGGGGAGCTCATGCTGCGGGACAGCCGCAGCTGGAGGCCGCCCCTCTCCCGCCGCACCGCGGGGACTGCGCCGCCGCTCGCCGCGCCCCCTGGAAAACACAAAAAAACAAAATTCAACGATTTGCATATTTATTAAATGAGTTTACGGGTTTAGAAGGGCGACGGGTATTTTTGCAGATTTATTCTCCTCTTCCTTCACAAAACTGTATCGAAACATTTCCATTGAAATATATCTTAATTTTTCTTCTGTGTACAGCTGAAAGACAGTCCACCTGCGCCTGCGGTCTGATTCTGAGTTCATGAGGTTTAGCTTGTTGAATTCAGTCGATGGCTTTCAAACCTTACACGAGTCGCATTTCGGAAGTGCTGAAGAAACAACCATCATTGCCCGACCAGGGAAGATTACTTTACTTAACATTTTTGTTCGTGAACTAAGTAGTGTCGTGCAGTGCCCACCACCTACGAGCTGGATCCAGCGTCGACCAGACCGCCAGCCATAACACTCAAGGAAGAAGGCCAGCCCTCAACAACAGGTTAGTGGAACTGCGTCTCCTTCCAACCCTCCTCATCCCTTATACAGTCCACTTCATCCCTCAAATTCCACCCCGGCGAGTACACCCACGCACGGTTCCCAACATGGTCCTTCGAACCGAATTACATTAAAAAACTGTAACGAATCAGCTTTATAATTTTCATATAATAATATTTGTACTTAAAAATAAATACCTATTTAAAAATACACACAAATTCATTTGGAAATAAAATTAAATTTGCAATCGTATTTTGTTCATAATAAACCTGCCTAAAGTATCTAAAAATATAACATTAATTTCGTGTCCTGTTACCAGTATTCTAATATTGTTACAAAATACTTCTGCACTGCTAATATAATATTGTAAACAAACCAAATTGCCCAGCTCACTTATACATGTACATACACATATCTGTACATAATTTCTAACGACTACCTTTAAACTTGTTTACTACAAAATAAAGGGAATTCTAAAGGTCAATCAACCTGCTTACATTCATTCATTATATGCAAAGACCCGACATAATAAATAACCGATTTATTATTTCTAAATAATGTAAAATGATACATAATATATGAAGTTTTAATTTAACTATATAACTAGGTACTACCATTTAGCGTACGATTAATTCATCATTTCTGAATATTTCAAAAACAAAATAAAATGTATAATACCGTTATATAATTTACTCTGACTTGGTGCATAGGACACTGAATACAATAAATCGTTCGATTTCTTGAGCGACGTGATACGAACTTCTGTAGCTTCGTTTACGTAAACATTTATTTTATTAATTATTGTAAAATAAACTTCGTAAAATGGCGTACATTAAAGAAGCTGAAGGAGAGCTAGCATATATATGGGAACAGATTCAGCAGACCCATTTACGAGCAACAGAAGCTCAGGACAAGGGTGATGATTGGTCATTGTCCCTTTTCGATGCTATGTACGCTGATTTAATAAATCTCAAAACTAATTATGACGCTATCCTAAAGAGACTGAGATCATACTGTGTTAAACAAGACATGGAATATACATCTGACGCTCCTTGGTCAAAGTTTTGCGAATTGTTCTATGAAATTAGAGCGATTCGCTCAATTTTAGTTTCTGCCAAGCCAGAAATGGATTGTTCCGCCCGTTCTACCGAATCAGTGAGGAAAACACGTAATTTACAATTACCGAAAATTGAAATACCTACTTTCTCCGGTAACGTTCTATCTTGGACCGATTATAAAGATGTGTTTTTTCTTCACTAGTACATACGAACGAAGAGCTATCAGACATAGAAAAGTTTTTGTATCTGAAATCCACACTTCGAGGAGAAGCCAGTGGAATAATTACATCTCTACCAGTGACTTCGGCAAACTATAATCTAGCCTGGGATCTACTCTGTCGTAGATACGATAACAAACGAGTAATCACCTCAGCACATCTAGAAGCTTTGATGCGCGTGCCATCAGTTAACAGCAGAAATATTGGCACATTACGCGCACTCCTTAACTGTGTGTTGGTGAGCAACTTGGTGCTCTTCGTACTTTAGGGCATCCGGTAGAACAATGGTCAACTCTGATCATTTTCTTATTACAATCAAAATTGGACAACGATTTGCGGCGCGCATGGGAACAACAAGTACAACCTAACACATTCCCAAGTGATGCGCAATTTTTAGATTTTCTAGAAAACGAAGTTCGTGTACGAGAAGCAGCTTCTCCCACTGTTGAACCTTCTCGACACTTGCATCAATCTAAACCCTCATTCAGAGGACCGACCACGCTAGTCATAAAATCTGGCGACTCTCAGTCTAAAAAGGTCATTTGTGCGGCGTGCAACATAACATCACATAATTTGGTATTTTGTCCAAATTACAAACAGTTTTCGGCAGATGAAAAATTGTCATTTCTCAATCGCGACAAAAGATGCTACAATTGCTTAAACACACTAATCACATTGTAAAAGACTGTCGCTCCACGTACGCTTGTCGCATCTGCAGCGAGCGACATCACACTTCCTTGCATGGTGCATATCAACAAGCTGAGCAGCATAATGAAACCGAGTCTCATCTACCTGTGTCTTCAGTTACGCTCATGTCATCGGTATCAGACATATCTGCATCAAGAACTAATTATTCGACGGTTTTACTAGCCACTGCTCAAATATTGATTCAAGACATCTCTGGGAATTACCAATCAGTACTGGCTTTGCTTGATTCAGCAAGTCAAGCAAGTTTTATCACCGAGTCTTGTGTGTGTTTCACGATTGGGTCTACCAAGATCACGTGCGCCTATTCCAATTCACGGATTATCTGGATCTCCTATGGCGGTTTCAAGGGGTATGGTTAATTGCTTGATCAGTTCAAACAAAACAAGAATACAAAGCATTAGTATGGAAGCTCTTGTTATACCACACATTACGACATCTCCGAATTCGAAATTGCATTCCGATTCATGCCCTCACTTGACAAACCTAGACTTGGCAGATTCTGACTTTCAAACTCCACGGCCCGTAGATATCCTTCTAGGGGGCCGATCTTTATCCGCTTATAATCACTGGAAACTTCATTCAAGGTCCAATAGGAGCACCTTCAGCTATTGAGACTATTTTTGGCTGGTCCCTTATTGGAAAAACTACATCGATTGCCAAGTCTATCGTTACCCTATGTAATACCGTACATCAAACGTTAGATTTAAAATGTTTTTGGGAAATCGAAGAAATTCCCAATACCATCAAGGTTACTAATCTAGACGATGAGCGATGTGAAAATTTATATTTGAATTCAGTGCAGCGAAATGACTCCGGAAGATATTCTGTCTCTCTCTTCCTTTTAAAGAAGAAACTTCTCTACCACCAATAGACTAAAACTAACCTTCTGAGGCCAGCTACCGGTAGTGGCCTTTAGCAGAATTGTAAATAACCGGTGATGAAATGTAAATAATTTGTACACGGAAACAGACCGTATTTCGACTCGGGCACATACCCAATTCTCTTCGTATATCGAGATTTAAGTAACCTACTTAAAATTATCGTAAACTAACACTTGTACACGGAAACAGACCGTATTTCGACTTGGGCACATACCCAATTCTCTTCGTATATCGAGATTTAAGTAACCTACTTAAAATTATCGTAAACTAACTAACACTTGTACACGGAAACAGTCCGTATTTCGACTTGGGCACATACCCAATTCTCTTCGTATATCACAAAGCCAATCTACCCTCCGAGGCTGCTCAAAGATTTAGTGGCTGATCGGAGAAACTTGTAAATAATCGACGGCGATGTACACGGAAACAGTCCGTATTTCGACTTGGGCACATACCCAATTCTCTTCGTATATCACAAAGCCAATCTACCCTCCGAGGCTGCTCAACAGTAGTGGCTGATCGGAGAAACTTGTAAATAATCGACGGCGATGTACACGGAAACAGTCCGTATTTCGACTTGGGCACATACCCAATTTCTCTTCGTATATCACAAAGCCAATCTACTACCCTCCGAGGCTGCTCAACAGTAGTGGCTGATCGGAGAAACTTGAAACTTAATAATCGACGGCGATGTACACGGAAACAGTCCGTATTTCGACTTGGGCACATACCCAATTCTCTTCGTATATCACAAAGCCAATCTACCCTCCGAGGCTGCTCAACAGTAGTGGCTGATCGGAGAAACTTGTAAATAATCGACGGCGATGTGTAAATAAGAACTGTCCTGAAATTATGATCTTAAAATTAATGGAAAACGTTGCGCGACAGACAGATGACACATTTGAAAAGTTAAAGTTGAAAATAATTTCAATGTAGTTATTAAGAAAACAAACTTAAGATACCAGCATAATTCTACTTCTCTATGGTAGGTTTGTAAAATGCAAATACTTGAGGGTAACTGAGCTGAAAATATTTCAACATTTAAAAAAATTGTTGGCCCATAAATGATAACTATAAAAAAGGGATAAGTCGCAGAAGTTAAAATTTTAATGTTCACACATACTACTCTCTACGCACCCAATGGTGCATAGGGCACTGTACTGAAATTGCCTAAAAAATCATTTAGACCATTGATTAATAGATCCTACTCTTGAGTTGGTACCACCATTTAATAAAAAAACCTTAATTTCTTTTACTTAAAAAAATCGTAATATTATTGACGGTGTACAATAACTCGGTTATAATTACAACGGACTTGCATAAATAAATCATATTGATGTCTTATACCTCTTATCTATCTTAGTAAAGGTCTGATAAAAAGGATTATCTATGAATTTTAAACAATCATTTAAATTACCTACATACAAACATAAAGTGAAATATCATGAAAAAATAATACGTTATCTTGATGGAAGCACATCGAAATACGAGACAATTATATTTCTCGTGTTATACAAAACTCGATGTACAAGCGGGAAACCAGTGAATCTACATCATATTTGGAGTCGATTTTATGGAACTTTTTTTTTAAATTTGCCCCTTAGTTTTCGAGAAAATTAAGTACGAAGTAGATTTATTTTTCGTTTTTTTTTTGCAAATTGTAATTAAATATCATGTATTTAGTCAAATTAATACTATCCATAAAGAAAACAAAATTAAAAAACGCATTTTAATAAGAATATGAGCAATTTTACCTTATCCGCCACGCTTATGAAAAAACATTTGTGAGAAGAAAAACAAATATTTTTTCAAGCTCAGATTAAAAAGTCATATTACACAATCGTCTCCCAATACGATTTAGATTCACCAGTTTTCGGATTGTACTACGAGTTTTGTTACACCCTGTACCTATAAGTTATAGGGGCAAAACACGACATTTTTCTAGCATTCGTATACCTCTTGAGTTAGTTTTTCAGATTAAGTGACTGGCTGTGGCCTCTTATACACATATTCACTATCAAAAGAACTTAGATTTTGTGACGTGTTTTCTAATACAATTTTTCACCCAGAATTTTTAAGCGAATGATATTTTGATGTTTCCATAAGTATCCACATAAATATAAGTCGCGTCTAATACTTGCGTAAATAATACAAATTTTAGAATCAGCACGTAGAAAGCTCGTATGCGTATTATGCCATGTTTTTCACTCAGTTTCAATTATACTAAACATATTTCAGTATATTAAGACTTACTACTACTACTCTCCCTTATCCGCACACAATGGTGCATAGGGCACAGAAATGTTAAGTGCAGTGAATCCTGATCATTTGTTACATGAAGGCGAGACGATCAGTCTACGCTTCAACGCCAGTGCAAGGCATTACATATATATATTTTTTTGTAATAATCACATTTAAATAAATATTTTTCATATTATCCCCATCGGCAATCGAACCAGCTACCTCATGCACGGCAGCCTAACGCGCTACCGCTACACCACGAGGCGGACAATTATGACTTACGTAAGTACAAAAAAAGCAAGCTATACTAAAATAATTTTAAATAAGTGCTCAACTCCTAACATCACAAATATCTGTTTTTGTCTTTAATGGACAATACATTTGCACAGATATAGTAGCATAAGTAATGCATATTTTTAGCACATTTTTTGTTTTTGGCACCATTGTTCCTTAGGACTCTAGAAGCTTAATAAGTCCTCATCCCCCCCCAGTCCGCAAGTCCCCTTTCGCGAAATTTAAACATGTTTAAGCTTTTAAAAGCCACTGTTAACTTGGCCAATATTATCGACCATCTCTGCAGCTATTTTTCGGAAGAACTTTTCTGATGGTGGCCAAGTCAAGAGGAGCACCATATAAAAGCCTTCATCGTGTATTGTTATACGGCGTGTCCAATGTTTAGAGCTGAAAGTGGTAGGGTTCCCATTCTCTCGAGCGAATGAGTAGGCTGTTACAATTTACGGTGGAAAAAATACATCGTTTTGCGGCATAAATAGATTGTTTTGCCTGTAAGCTTATTTAAAAAACATTTTAAACTTATTCTAGAAAACTTCAAAATAAATACGAAATATCTGCTGATTTCAGTCTTTTTTTACTTTTGCCTCTTAGAACTGCTAAAATGTTAAATATCAAATTAAAGCTATTAGGTACATTGTCTTGGAACAAGTGCTTGAAAGTGGGCATGTAAGAAGTCGGAATAATCGACGTGCGTGCACGACAAGATGTATGAATGTGGAGAAAGCAAGAGAAGTATGCCAGGACAGAGTGGTGTGGCGTTTTATCCTCTCTGCCTACCCCTTCGGAGAAATGGTATGATGGTTAGTTAGTTAGTTAGTTTACATTGTCTAGGTACCTACCTACTATGCTTAAACGTACATACTTTAATTTAAAAAATCATCATCATCATCATCATACCATCATCATCATCATCACCATACCATATCCGCTACCTATATGGAGCATATGGACTTTTATTATTTTTATTTTTATTTTTACATGGTATAATTTTCATTTTTTTTAGATCTATGAATTACCTCACTGGGTAATGCCCGTGCTGAGGTATTAATTTACAACCCTTTTTTTTCTTGTGGGTAGTATAAATTTATATAATATTAAGCATCTATTTTGGTGGGGTGACCATCTCAAGACGCTTCCACCAACTGCCTCCAGGCCAAGCGATCGGCCGCCAGCTCCCGTGCATCCTCCCAAGTCAAGCCCACGTCCCGCAGCTCTGACGCAAACTGCCGACGAATTGTCAACAGTGGACGACCAGGACGCCGAGAACCTGATGCCTTGTAAAATCGGCAAGCATGGTTAAGGCTCTCGGGAGGCATGCGTAGGATATGTAGTTAGTAGATTTTAAATTTTAAATTTATTTTCTGGTGTAAACATTTCTGAACTAAACGAATTATGTGAACTGAATATTTTAAATGTTTTGCCTCTTCGTGCGAAAGATATGAAGAAAAAACTTATATTGTATGGGTAAATGCCGAAAGCGAAATAATGAAATAAAAACTAACTAACCATCACGCCATTTCTCCGTAAGGGTAGGCAGAGAGGATAGAACGCCATACCACTCTGTCCTGACAGACTTCCTTTGCTTCCTCTACATTCATACATCTTCTCATGCACATACGCCGATTATTACGACTTTGCACATGTCCACTTTCAAGTTCTTGTCGCACTCGGTCATGCCATGTCTTTCTCGGCCATCCGCGGCTTCTACATCCAGGCAAACTTGCATTTAAACTTCTTTTAGCCATTCTTTCATCACTCATTCGCTCCACTTGACCAAACCATCGTAAAAGTCCTTTCCTAATTTTGTCGATAATGCTTATCTCAGCCTTGCACTCTGCTCTAATTTCGACATTTGTACACCTATCATACATAGTCTTACCACACATTCGCCTGAGAGATTGCATTTCAACAGCATTCAGTCTACTTTCATCCTTCTTTTTCAAAAAAACAAAAAATCAAATCGTCTTTGTGAGTGCAATACCGCGTAAACCCAGTAATTGTAATGGGTGAAATCCAGTTTTTGTCTACAAGTATTTGGACACACTCAAAATGTTGTTTATAAAAATTAGCTGGTAAAAGTTATAAGCATAACAAATTGAAAATATAATGGAGTCTAAAGCCGCAATTATATTAGAGCCACGCCGCGTGTCGCAACGCGTGGGTTTGTAATCGATTTCATACATTTATTATGAAAATGATTATATTAGACATGTCCCGCGTGTCGCCGACCGATCTGACGCCACGCATATCACTCGATTTCGATCGGCGTGAGTGGTGGGGGAAGCGTGGATCTTATATAATTGCGGCTTAAGCCTCAGGCTCAAGAGGCTGGGCGGGGGGGGGGGGACAGAACCGAATAGAAAAAATCTTAGGATAGAAACTTGAAAAAAAGCAATATTGAATAGCATGTGGCAAAGACTGCCTTTTCGAAAGTGCTAATATTTATAGATATTGTAATTGTTTTGATTTTGGCCATCCTTCTCCTTGGCACACCTAATGTATTTAATGTATTACCATGCTATTAATATTCCCAATCACCCGTCGAAATAATGCACTCAGCTCCATTACACTCAGTATGTCTTATTTAGTTTTAAAGCAACATTCATCTACAATGTCAAATGAAGCGTTACACAGTAATGGGTATCGGAATTAGTAACCACTGCCAAACATCGTAATAATAATATAATGATTATCCAACATATCCGATATCTGGCTTACACCACTAATCCAAAATGTTATTAATCGCTAATGGTCACGATAATCGGAGGTGTAGTGTAAATGAGAATGATTAATCTTGTCTCGGAGACTCATCGGGTAGGAATGGTAAGAGTTGGCCCGCCAAGTCGGTGGCCAAATACATGTCTAAATAACTCAACTGCAATTACATACAGACAGGAATCAAAGTGACTCGAGGACAATTTAACGGACCATCTTTCGTCGGTGCATCGCCGCATCACAACATCGCTGCATACTGCATCACTGCATCACCCAGGCATGCTAATCATCTCGTCCTGTGATTAATGTACCCTCGAGCGTGCCAGTTGTCAACGCCGAAAGAAATTGCACGTAAAAAACACTTTAAAATTACTTGGAATTCGGACCATAATCCCAAAACGAATAACAAAGAAAGAAAGCGTTTTGTACTGAACGAAAATTAATTACTACAGCTTTGAACAACGTTATTGTGATAAATTAGTAGAAAAGAGATGTTTGTGAGTCATATTTAATAACAATGCCTGTATTTAGTTATACCTTGGCAGATTAGCTCACTGTAAAATTTGCTGTAGGCAATTTTTGCTGAACCTAGTATTATATTCTTGCCTCAATTTATTTTATTTATTTATTTATTTAAAACTTTGTACAATTACATAGCAAAAGTACAAGGGCGGGCTGATTGCTTTTAAGCAATATCTTCCAATCAACCTCAGTTATTTAGTGATAATTTCTATTGTTATTTTGTATTATTTATATTTTTATTTATTTATATTTTATATTTTAATGTTGTGCACACAGTGATATGTTAGGTACAATGAACTAAGATCAATTTAAGGTAATATATACAACATAACACCAATTAGGTGGACAACACAATGTACAAGACAAATTTCTGAAGGCATGAAGTGAGCAAACAATAGTATATAAAGTGATTATGTTATGTTATGTGTATGTTATGTTGTGGTATGTATGTGGAGCGTGGTGTACGTGTTAATAGTTTAACATTGATGATTTAAAAATAATAGGTATAGTTATGGAATGATTATCCATCCACGATAATTTTACGTGATAACGTCATAAGAAAACATTGATGAAAAATAGCATACTTTTATGAATTGAATTGAATTATTATTACTTAATTATGTATATAGTATAATACAAAGCAGAAGTTAATTGAAAATTACAATTATTTCCATAAATGATAAATTTTTTGCACTCGTTAATTTCACTTTCACTTTGTAGCTTGTGTGCTGCTGCTGTCTCCCTTCTACTCGGACGCATCGGCTACATAAGAGAGATAGATGCGTCACAAACCGAACGCTTAGGCCGATCGTGCCTCTCTATCGCTTGTTCCGCACTCTCGCTTGCACACTCGGCTCAGGCGGAACGTGACAATGAGTCATGCTTTTTCGTGTGTGCAGCCGGCGTTCATCGATTTATTAGACGTTATCACGTCAAAAAAGAAAAGCTGTCTGCAAGATTATATTTTAGTATTGAAATATGAAAATAAAAATTATACATATATATGAAGGTGTTTGACAACAATGATTGATCCTATTCTGGACTCTAAGTCGCACGCGACACTTCGGAATGGCGAATGATCTAGGTATACAAAATCACTCGACATTGCGAAGACTTAAATGTTTGAATTTGTATAATTTAATTTGTATTATTTCTGTTACGTTTTTTGTTTTTACTACAAATTAAACAATCGGCTTATTAGTAAGTATGTCTATATGTCATTGATTTACACGCATCAATACAAGTGTCAGAATGGTCGGTGACCATAGTAGTTTCAGTATGACAACAATGCGTACGCTAACACAGTTGATGACATTATGAGTTAATGGGTCACATAATCGTCTATGTGGCAATTTAGTGGGTATGTATGGTATGTCCCAGCATTATTAATGACTAATTTACTGTGTAATCTCTTCTCTACTTTTTCTTGTCACGACTTTTCAGACATGCAGTCTACACGAGACACTGAAAACTTATTAGGGGCGTACCGAGCTAGGAAAAATCGTATTTTGTCCTATACTTATAACTTATAACACATGGGACCAAGTTAGCGGCGCTAACTAAATGTGACAGAGAGTTTTTATACGGAAAAGTAAGATAATAAAAACTGAAACGCTTATTCCCTAGAATTAAGTGTGATCCTCAATAACAAAATTCGACGGTGGAAAGGAACACGAACTTTGCACATACATGATAATTAGTACCTATTACTTGTCGATTATATTACCTTCATTTTGCTTCTACCTGAAAAATTCGACAAAAAATAGGGGTTATCATATTTTTTTATGGAATCCTTTTTTTTAAAATCGGTTACGGTATTTTCATACGAGTAAAAGTGATAATTATTTTTTAATTTTGTGGCCGTGAAAAAACTCAGAACATTATTTTAAAAAGACTTAATTTCCTCTGGCTTTAGGTGCAGCCGTAAGTGACATAGAATTTTTTTTTAATTTATATAAAAATTAATTAATTATTTTTTGAGTATATACCTACTCAAATATTTTAATTTCAGAGTTACCCTTAAATAGAGGAAATACCGCTAAGTATGATAATTTTCTAACAAAGTACCTAAATAAAACGGGTGATTTCGCAGGTGGTCTCCAAAATGTCTTCGTTCCGTTTCTGATTGAAGTAAATATTCTCAGCACAATTCTCATTGGTGCAAAAACACATGTTCTCTGTGAATGCATAATACAACACTCTTAACTCGTGAGATGCAGTGCCTTTTAACTTTCACCAGAGCTGGACAAATGCATTATGCATCAGATATGCCGAGAAGAATACATAAACTGCAGTCTGCGAATGCAAGACGTAAAATAAGAAAAATTTTAAAAGTTGCCTCGCTGCACCAGCTGCATCTGGATGGAAAAAACAGTCCGTTTATCATATTTATGAGAAATGCATCAAAATAAGTTGGTAATAAAGAGAGAAAGGCTTAGTAGGTAGTTTTGCGATTAAAATATAAATTCAATTCATCTAATACATTAATGCCAATAATATAATGTGAACAAGAACACATTTAGAATAGTGGTATTTTTTCCAATTTTGACTAGCTATAAGTTTCTCGTTTTAAGTAAAGGACATAGGAAATTCAGTAATAAAAAATGTTGCTAGCTTTGTTTTACTATTCACTTTTTCTTTTTATACTTATGTTTTTAATTGCCATAAATATATGCAAGCATAGCAGCAACCCTTGGTGTCTACTGTCATCCGGCGAAGGCGTTTCGGTTGGCTAGGCCGTAAACTACGTATGCCTCCCGGGAGCCTTAACCATGCTTGCCTATTTTACAAGGCATCAGGTTCTCGGCGTCCTGGTCGTCCACTGTCGACAATTCGTCGGCAGATTGCGTCAGAGCTGCGGGACGTGGACTTGGCTTGGGAGGATGCACGGGAGCTGGTGGCCGATCGCTTGGCCTGTAGGCAGTTTGTGGAAATATGCTCCACATAGGGGTCGGATATGGTATGATGATGATGATGATGATGATTTATGAAAATAATCCTTTTTACTCGTTAAGTCCATATAAGAAAACAAGAAAAAACCTTCATAGAAATGACGTATCTCTTCCCACGTGAGGTTTTAGCACCTTAACCGCAGAAATGTACACTTTTTGCGTAGCTACTTGTTTATATACATAAATGCAGTATTCTTAGGTCACGTCTAAAATAAAAAAGGCTTGCATACAAATTTCCCTTTAGCAGTATTGAGATGACGCCATTATGATATCACCTTCCAAACAAAGAATATTTATCTTTATATCTGTCACAACATTAACTCCACATACAGATTAGAGATCCTCGTGTTTACTTTTGTTTTTTCCCACCTAAGTGGCGTTGTAATCAATGATATGAACATGTCTCTGTTTGTAATATAGCATTCAGTCAATTTCACTAAACTCGATAAATCAATAACATTTTCTGTTTTTAACAGCATATTTAATAATACTAATAATGATTCCACACATTGCCTACAAGCCAAGCGATCGGCCGCCAATTCTCGTGCATATTCCCAAGTCGGGTCCACGTCCCGCAGTTCTGACGCAAACTGCCGACGGATTGATAAGTTTAGGTAGCAAACAAATAAATAGTATCTGATCCGCTAAACAAAATATTTCCTTAAGATACGAGTATACTTGGATAAACCGTGGTAAATTCAATGTTTTTATTTTGTAAAATATAAATTTTATGACCTGTTGATTTTTCAATGTTTGAATTAAAATGTTATATCCCAGAATAGGTCTTCTAACTCATGGTAACGCAATCTTATGTTTCCATAAAAATAGTAAATAAAATAAAACAGTTACTGCAATTCATTAGGTACTGAAGGAATGAAATTGTTGTTATTGTTATTTTAAAAAAACATATTACTTACATAATTAATGTAGATATATTTTCTTCCCGATGGGATTTTAAATAATACTTATTTTAATTTTAAATTGACCTCAAAAAAATCTTAAACAAATTAATAATAAAAAACTTCAAAAAAGAGCTGTCTATAAAAAATATGCTTTACGCAAGACAGATTTTTCGGAAAATCGGCTAAAAAATTCAATATAAAAGAACAAATTAACTATAAAATTAAAATAAATGTTTCTGTCGATGAATTTTGGTCTAGTTTACCAATGCAGTGCTTTGTACGGATAAGAGAAATTAGTTGTACTGATGTAGTAGTTAGTACCTGATTAAAGATACCAAGTAATAGGTGGTTTTATAGTATGCAACTCTTAGCTTAACAACGTAGTCATTATAATATTATTATGCTCGTATTTCGAATCTCCAAAGCTGGGACAAATACGCAGTGACAAAAGCTACCCATCTGAGTAAATAAAAATAAAATTCACTGAAAAATCTCAATAGAAAATTCATTGCCATAAAGGCGAAGAAGGTTATTTTGCAAGAACTGTGTTTTACTGATGCAGAAAATAATGCCAACTCAATTTTTCAATTGTCCTATTGAATGCAAGCTTGCATGCAGTCCAAGGGACATTGCATTCAATTGATAGGTGCATTGCATTGTTTATGCAACTTATATCAAGTGCATAACTGCTTTCCTGCATGGTAACTTTTTGTCAGGTGATTTGTGGTTTAAAAAGGGAGTGATAATTTTTTTTTATAGTAACAATTATTATGGTTGATGCTTAGGAATTCGGTCCGCTTCGTCTGTAGTGGTTAGCACGTTGGGCTACCATGAATAAGGTGGCGGGTTCGTTCCCGCAGGGGGTCAATATGAATGATTTATTTACATATGGTTTTCAAATTAATATTTCTTGTGTGATATAATGAAGCGTAAGATTTATCATCTTACCTTCATGTAATAAATGTATCAAGATTCATTGCACCTGTTTCAATTCAGTGACCTATGCACCATTAGACCAGCATATACGGATAAGAGAAAGTACTAAAAGTACAAAACACGAAATCGTAGTAAAAATAATGAAAAAGTCACTTTGTCATGAATACCACCGAACATGATGGTTTCAAAACTTTGTTTACTACTTTTTTATTAATCAAACTCCCGACCAGAGGCAACACGTGTCTGCTTTCCAAGGGTACAAGTTTAAATTAGGTTTGATTAATAAAAAAGTAGTTAAAAACAAAGTGAGTGCTTTTAACATAAATTTCAAGAAACAAAGTTTTCTCAAATCTGGGTGTTTTGTGTTGGCTATCTGGCCTGTTACGTTTGGTTAAATATAATTGTTACATAAATAAAATATCTTTGCCAAACACAATAGATATTTGAGTTGTATGTATACTAGAACAATCAATCAGTGATCTTTGTTGATTTGAATTTTAAATTAAACTTAAATTAAATTCAAGCAAACGAACTCAGAGTTCCTAACGGAGCTCTACAAAGAATTCTTTGACTTTTTGTGCTATCTTTTCCAAATCTCCTTTGTATTGTAATTTCATTGTCCTGGCGATCCGTTGGTCCATTACTTCGAATCGAATTCTTTAATTTACCGTTACTCCAAGGTACCACGAGGTCCTTCAGGATCACAATCTCCACAGGACCTTGTTTTTTGTTAAGAATTCTCTTGGGAAATGGCAATCCCGAGTGCTCCTTTTTACAAAAAGTTCCTTTGAAACGTCCCGAAGAATTGATGGTCACATTGTTTCAAACAATCTGGGTTTTTGAACTCAAATGATAGGTCATCAAATGAATTAAACAATTATTATAAAATAAAAGACGAAAGAAAAGAAAGACGATGTATAATTAATGGTTATATATAAGTTATGTTTCAGATTGAAAAGAATAACATCAGTTTCCTCGTTATCTGATTTTAAAATTACTTGGTGTGTTTCATATTAGTGATAACTTAACAAATAATGTCCATTATCTTACTTGGATTTAAGTAATGAAAAAAAAATTCCAACGCGGTTTTGCTTGCGGATCCATCGCAATTCTTTAGGATTGAAAAATACGTTTTGTATAAACAGCTGCATGGACTAAAGAGTCTACTTAGGCCGGAAAATTCCTTTCTACACAATATAGTAGATTACAATGTTCAATCGTATATTAGTTGGCAGAAATTTCTACACTATAAAAGAAAATCACAGAAAGGAGGAGGTTACATATTACGTTGTTGTTTTGACTTACCCAAATGAGGCTGTTTGAAATCCACGGCTACTGCAAATTTACCGCCACGTGATACTGATGACGTCACTTTGTTTACCAAACGAAACCTCTTCTGCTTTATTCCACCCTGGTAACTGAACTCCGTTAGACATAATGTGTATTTCCCAAAATGTCTTCAACGGCATTTAAATTACAACTTTTAGGATTGATTGCGTGTTTAATAAATGTTTCTGATTATTGTTAAGTGTTCGTTTTTTATAAATGAAGTGCGTTGTGGCTGGATTGCGTGCAACTAGTCTTCACTTTCGTTTTCTTGGCGATTTGATAAAGTAATATTGATATTTAGCTATCGATTTCAATACAGATAATGAATTATAACTATGCCCGTTCAATATCGCTGATAATGTTTAAATACGAGTATGTACAAAAAATGATTACTTAATTCCGTCATTCGCGCACACAGCTGATATGGCGATTTACATAATACATGTACTTTTATTTATTTTAAATATCTTTTCAGAATTTACAATTTCGCAAGCATCGAAACTGTATATATATTTCATTCTTTGTGCTGGATTGTATAGATGTAATATATTTATTTTGATTACATGGTGTGTTTTTGGTGATTGTGGTTTTAATACGATTTATATCTTGACCGCAACAATGTCTTTACTTCTCACGGAACCATCGGAATTGATAGATAATTTGTTACTATGAATTTTGACACTTTTTCCTCTCGGAGGCACCGCACACATTCGCGAAAATGCATAATTTTCTTCTGACATTGCGAACAACTAACTACTACGTCGTTATCCGCACTGTTTCCACGTAATTAGTATTGAAATCACGTAAAAATGAAAGCGAAACGGCGAAAACAAACGAAATAATGCTCCTCCGGCGAGGAACGAGGAACGTAGAGCTGCTGTCTTCGAGTTGAGGTTAAAAATCTCCGCGCCTAAATGTGTATTTACAAACGGTGACGTAAGGCAGCCCCGGCGGTCGTCATCGGCGGTAATAAACGAATAAATATAAACGATAAAAATACATCTCGAGACACATTCGTCGTGTGGCCTGCGAAGTCGCCGCGTGCATCGCCAATACTTAACTTGTAGATTCTAGAACATTTATCGCTCACCAGCTAACAGCTAACAGCTAACTAGCCGGTGGCGGTGATAAGCGATGTGCTGGGGGATTGCGGGCGCCCAGGCGGTGCAGACAAAGACCCGATACATAATGCACTTTGCTTCTTTACTCTTTACCACTTGTTAACTACCCACACCCCTCTTTCCTCACGCCAGGTACATATTACAGATGTTCCAAGATGCAAATAGAATCCGCGTCAGTGGCTACTGCGGAACCGATCTTCGAAAGATCTCCGTCGGATAATTGCGACTTCTAAATCGGGAATATATTTCCCGATGTTTTCCTGCTCGGGTACGTGATTTAGTAGATAGTTAGCTCACTCGGGATTAAATGTTCTGTCGATGATGCATCTTGAGAAATGTATCAGATGTGCAGTGTGCATCTTGATATTTTATCATTATTTTCGACCCACATGGAACTTCGTTTGTAAAACGATAAATCCATCAATCTAAAAGTAGCAATCTGTCAACAAAAATTATCTACGAAGAAAATAGTTTAAAACTTTTTTGAAATATAATATAAGAACAGTTTAATATTTGACTTCTGACCGATCAAAATACACCATCAATTTCATAATAAAAAACATCATCCATGAGATTAATATCCACTTACTAAAATATATATTTTTATTTTTTTAAATTATCGATTGATTCGGTATTCACTTCGTAACACCCTTCCCTTCATAATGAATTATGATGAAATAAATCGATGTAACGTGTTATTATATAGTAATATACAGCATCGTTTTATTTAAACATAATTTATTTAAAAAAAAAATAATTAAGTAGTAGGTATTTTGTACTAAAAAAATAGAAGTGGGATATAAATCCAGAAATTTCAAGTTCGAACCCCGTAATAATTTGAAATCTATTCCGAATTATATGAATACTGAAACTATAAAAATACAGTTACGTCGTGCATTTTTAATATTTTAAATTGAGTTAAAAAATCATTATCAACATTACATTATTAATATTTTTATCGAACAATTGAAATGATATTTCCTTTTTAAAATAACAAACATGTAATATGCTTGTATTTCTTATGCTTGTAGATAGAACTGTATTTTTATTTATACGTATTTTATATTTTTGTTTGCAAGAGCATAATATAAATTGTAAATTCTCATTTTGTATTTTGAATATTGAACTTTGGTATTAACTCAGTAGGACATTTATTATTTTATACTATATGAAACAAATAAAATAAAATAAACAAATACTCTTACTAATAAAATATTAGCCCATCAAATGTCGTGTTTGTAAATATTCATACAATACTGAATAATACAATTTATAATACATACATTTTCAAAACTTCAGCACGTATTTTACGAGTCACGCGATACATTTTCTATTTCAGGTATACATAAGTATTTTAGTAACTACTACTAGTACCACGCTACGTTCCCTTATCCGCACCTAATGGTGCATAGGGCGCTGCATTGAAATAAGTGTGTTGAATCTTGATCAAATTTATTACATGAAGGTAAGATGATCAGTCTTACGTTTTACTTCCAGTGCGATCATTTTTTCACACGTAAAAAAATAATGTGAAAACCACATGTTAATAAATATTTCATGTTGATCCCCTACGGGAATCGAAGCCGTGACCTCATGCACGGTAGCCAAATGTACTACCACTAAGCTACGAGGCGGACGATCAACAATAACCAAAAGAAAACTAAACAGCTTTTAAATATAGTATTCCTTTCAATTTTATTTTATGGTTCAACATTGTTGTTTGGGGTCCATCTATAAAATTTGTATCAGGTAAAAAGTTAAACTTTCTTTCGTGGTTTACATTATTATGATCTCATCAATGATCTCGTCTTCAACAATATTATAACAATAACAAAATATACGTTTGAACGCACTAACATAAAAAAACGCATTTTGAAAAGTGTGGTACTGTGTTTTTACTTTGCACAGACGAAGATCACGAACGTAACTTTGTATGTATGTAGTAGGTATGTCGGAACTATAATACTGATACGTATGTATTTGTAAGTATGTATGTATGTCACCCGATGACTCACGCCTCACGCTGTAATACATTTTGCCTACACGCAGGCGCTAGAATTTTCTCAATGAAGGTTGCGTTGCTTCCAAACTTCTATTGTACCTATCTCCGTATATTGTAGAAAGTTAAACTGATGAAAAGAATATATTTATTTGAAATAATCTATTATTATCAAAATTATTTCAGTTATGAAGAAAATAGTCCAATATAGAACATCGTTTGTGAGAGTAAATAACGTATTATAAGAAGTACCTTTATTCAAAGGTTAATAAACAATATGTAAATTACAGAATTGAACATTATAGCATTTTGAGATTTAATTTTTGGATTTCTGTATAATACTTAAAAATATATTTTATAGATCTTAGTAATAATTTATTTTAGTATAATAATGAACACAAATCTTGTCGCTATATCACTAAAATATAATTTTAGGTCATAGCTATGTAAATCTTGAATAACCATATTCTCGGTATGAAAAAAACATTAAAAATACCCAGGCTTCATGAAATAACTTTTGATATTATTAATGTAATTTAATCAGGAAATACGTATAATAACTAAAAAATAAATTAAATAAAAACAAAATGAACAATATGGACGATCTGGTAATTTTCATTGTAGGTAATTAACAATTATTGTGAAATCATGATTCACGTTTTTCTTTGTAACAATTAATAAAATCATCATGTAAGTAGGTACATATCATTTTCATTTATTTAAGAAATTACAATTTGAATAAATATATATCAAATAATCAGATTTACTCAGAACTGCAGTTTGTTGGGATAATATTGCTTTTTAAAGTTGTTTAGTTGAGCACTATTGTAAAATTTTAAATAATTATTTTTCTTTTTCATATGCATTTTATCAAAATTTTGCATTTTTTGGCAAAAAAATTTTTTCACTACACCAAGTGTAGTATACAATATTGATTATTTTATTACATGAAAGCAAGATGATCAGTCGTTCGCTTCTGCGCTAGATCATAGATTCACATTTGAGATATTTTTATAATTTGAGAAAATATATCATATTAACCCTGTCGGGAATCGAACCCGAGACCTCATACATGGTAGCCCAACGCGCTAACCACTACACCACGAGGTGAACAAATGTCAATATTAGGTTGACAATAATTTTATAGGGAGACCAATTGAAGCTGTGCATTTTTTCGAGTTTTGTAATATTTTAATTTATATAAACTCAAAAACAACATGCATATTTCAATTTATTTTAACTACGTTCACTAAATATTGATTGATTCTCCACATATTATATTAATAATTACCCATCAAAAAATGGCCTAACTTTTATCAATTTAAACATTTTCCCTAGGCAGGTTTCAACAATGTATCTACATGTAGATATAAGTTGATACGATATCGACTCAAAAATTTATCGACCTTTTATCGACAAAAATCCATGGATAAATGCTATGTATTGACCTCGTTAAAACGACTTATACATAGGTCTCTACTTTTATCTATTTTCTATTTGATTTAAATTAAGCTGGAAAAATTAAGACTTTAAATTACTTATCTGCGAATCGTGGCACCTAACTAGGACCCAAGACAGCAGAATACTAAGTTTTGAGAATAGGTGTCTTAGAAATTTTTTAGGTGTGCGGTGGTTTGACTTTGTAAGGAGCACAGAGGTGAGGCAACGGACACAGCAACCCTTGGTATCTACTGTCATCCGGCGAAGGCGTTTCGGCTGGCTAGGCCATATATATACGTATGCCTCCCGAGAGCCTTACCATGCTTGCCTATTTTACAAGGCATCAAGGTTCTCGGGCGTCCGATCGTCCACTGTTGACAATTCGTCGGCAGTTTGCGTCAGAGCTGCGGGACGTGGACTTGACTTGGGAGGATGCGCGGGAGCTGGCGGCCGATCGCTTGGCCTGGAGACAGTTTGTGGATTCCCATATGCTCCACATAGGGAGCGGATATGGTATAAATGAACTTCTAACTAAGATATACCTATTACGAAATATAAAAAGAAAAAGTAATCAAATTTTCATACAGAAAACTTGATTTTAGCAACCCGGAAATGTTTCAGTTAGAGATGCAGTAAGGCTTATCGCATTAAACAGAATATGAGTCCGACAAAGGGATCACAATTTTTTTTTTTTTTTTAAATTTATTTATAACAATAACATTTACATAGAAAAAAATGAAGAGTTCTTTTTCTTTTTCAATCCAATGCTCCCTAGGAGTTTTTTCAATAAACTCATTTAGGGACAAATAAAAAACACATATTCATTTTATTCTTAATACGTACTGACATCGCTTAGATCACAAAATAAACACAATATATAAAAAAAAACAGAACCGATCCAACGAAAACATAAAACCGAAGGAAACAATAAAGTGAATTATTACAGTAACAGCAAAACCATATATTATATCGATGCAAGTAGAAAAGGTATCAATTTGACATCTCAACAGAGACGAGAAACTTGGAAGGGAATATGGATATCTAGGCGTTTACAGGGCTTATGACCTGTCATTGGCTGGGTTAAGTATTCCATATTATATCCATATTCCCTTCCAAGTTTCTCGTCTCTGTTGAGATGTCAAATTGTAATTATTAGCCCGTAATGGGTGAAATCCAGTTTTTGTCTACAAGTATTTGGACACACTCAAAATGTTGTTTAGAAAAGGTATCATTCAAAATACTTATTAAAATAATATTTCTTCAAATCAGAGGTCCTGTTTCGATAGTTAGATACAGGGATCTTAAACATGTCAGGTAACAAATTAAATTCGGAAAATGCTATGTATTTTAGAGATCTTGTACCGAATTTGGTTGTATTTGCAGGTTCTAAATGTATTTTGTTGCGTGAACGGGTGTGATGAATACTTAGAATCTAAACTTACATTATTTTAACTAGGTTGGTACTTACATGACTGCACAGCAGGAGCAAACAAGCTGTCATTCACTTTTCTCTTGCCAGGATCTTCGACGCATTTCCCCAAATCTGGGCACTTTCTTTCTCGCCAACTTTGATGACAGGATAATTCACCGACCTGCTAATGTCACCCATTTGACTGGAGCCGTTTCACTTCACGAGATGTAGATCTAAAACTGACAGAAACTTTTCAAAAACATAGAGCAATATCTGACAGCTGACAGTACGCACCATGAATACTTTACTGCACCAAAGGCCGGTTGCACCAAGAAACGTTAAAGTCAAGGCTAAATTCAAATGATAGTTCCTTTTGCAGCCAACTTTGACATAAAAGGAACTATTATTTGAATTTAGCCCTGACTTAAACTTTAACTATTTTTGGTTCAACCGAGCCTAAAGTTAGCTTTATTCGGGACAGTAAACTGTACCTGTGCATAATTGGTCGAAAATGAACTGATAATACCACATTATAGCTCACACCGACCACCACATTTCTGTCCTAGAAACATGTTTCTATTTCTTTCAAATGTCAAGATATTACATTTTAAAAAAATCCAAAAAGGTGTGTGATACCTTGGACTGGCATTGAATTGTACTGTAAGTCTTATCATATCATCTTCATGTAGCAAAATAATCAAAATACACTTAACTGGTGTAATTACCACCTATACAGTGCCCTACGCACCATTGGGTGCTGATAAGGGAATGAATATGATACCTTGAACTGGTACTGAAGCGGAAGACTGATCATCTTGCCTTCATGTAATAAATAATTAAGCTACACTGCAATACACAATAAGATGCGGATAAGGTTAAGTAGCAGTAGTAATAGGTAGGCACCTATTAAAATTATTATTATAGTGCATCGTATTATTGATTTTCTCCCTAGAATGTAGCTCTAGAGCAATTATTTTCACACACGCGATATCGACAAGGGTGTTATAGCATTGTCTTATTTTTTTATATTAAATTTGTTAAATGAGATAAACAATTTTTTTTTTAAAGTTAGCCAATACAAACACGCTTCTGGTCGATATCTAAAACTTGTAAAAAATCACTGTTTTAGGGCTAAATTCCACGGGGAAAATCGAAGACCACGACTGTATGGAGAAGCGGCCGCGGGTCATGTAACAGCGCATGCTCTTAATAAAGATTTGGATGTTGATATAAAATTACAACATTCTGTGATGGCAATGCAAAAATGGGGAAAATTTTTATCGCTGTAGTTTGAGCATTGTGGGGGGGGTATTAACTCTATTTATTTTATTTGTCTACGCCTTCGAACAAGAATTAACTAGAAGGGGCGTTTCCTTACAAATTTTCTAAAAATATACGCTCCCTAGGGTTAATTCCATAACACCACTTATTATTTAATTCCACCGTCTAAAGACTCCAGCACCTACAATACACGAAAAGTGTGACGTAGTGTCTAGTGATGACGTGGATGCCTATTGATGACGTAGTCAGTGACGTAGTGGGGTAACTAGACACGGGAGTATTTTTTATTCAAGTATGGAATGTCACTTCTCTGAAATACTTGTTCGAAGGTTTACGAACATGAAGTCCATTTAAATTAAAATTTACAAAATTTTACCAGAACAAAATATCAGCGCGATAGAAAGGAATAGCTATAGACATGTCAGGAAAGAAAAATGCAAAAAGACTCATGGGTAGAGACTCATGTACATATTATGTATAATCATAATAATATAATTTGTGTGTTCTGATCACATGACGATAGACGTAAAAGACAGGTCCTGCGTCACAAACATAATTACTTACTTAAATATTATGTAAGTACGAGTATTCTAAGCCGCTAAGGTCATAAATAATATTATGATTCTTTTTAAGAATCATTGTACCTGTGTGCAGCGCATACAAATACTTACATCATAATAATATTCAATCGTTATTATTTAAACCAAGTGAGGAATACTAAAATTTTACCAAATCTACCAACTTAATAATCATAAAGCCTCTATTTGGCCTTCTATTTCTATGCAATACGATCAAATATGACGGAAAAGAGATAAACGATATCTCTGGAAACGTTCGAAATTTAACTGTCATATATTTAAAATTAATTTGACGGCGCTGCATACAAATTTATACGGAAGGTAGTGCCTAAATTTTGTATGATATTCATTTTTTTTCTTTTTAATAATTATCAGCTTAGCATAAACTAACATCGAAATCGAAATCGAATTAATCACTTTGTATGGAAAATTATTGCCATTAGCATATTAATTTTAATGTTAATTTCTAATGGCAATGATTTTCATACAAAGTGATGAATTCGATCTAGATTTGTCGTTTTGGTTCATTTTCATTTGAAAAATGTATGCGACAAATATCTTAGTTTATTTTCCCTCCATATTATTATTATTACGTATAATATCCTTGATTTAAAAACATATATAACTACAATAGCATTAAAGTTTTTACTACAAAAAAAACGAGTCCAATTACTATAAAAAATATTAAAATATCGGTAAATAATAGTTTTAATTGGTGGTACCCAAGTACCTAATAGATAAATTATCCCATAAGAAAACTGACAGCTTTTTTAGTTAATTTTATTTAACCACCTCAACAGGCCAGGAGGCTCAATTGCAGAGGGGGACAAGGTCACAAACACCCAGGCTTGAGAAAAATAACTTCTCACTGGGTATCGAACCCGGAATTACCTAATTATCCTATTATTATTTATAAAAACACAACAAAAACAATAATTTACACAGGTGCTTAATAAATAAGTGTCACTCACTAATACTAGCCCAAAAATAGTAGGTAGATAAAGTTCACACATGACAATTATTATATTAATATTAAGCGTATAACTGATCATCTTACCTACACACATGTAATAAAATGATCAAGACACACTGTACTTGGTGTACCGATGCAGTGCCCTATGCACCATTGGGTGCGGATAAGGGAAAGTAGTTGTAGTAGAAGTATGATTATTTGCATCATGAAGTAACTAAAGAGCATTTTATCTACATTTCGGTATCGAATATGACACGTCATTAAAATCTCTGATAATTTGCCGTTTGACGTCACATAGGCATCATAAATTCGAGATATCCATATATGTTGATACATTGGTGATCCAAGTACTGTCCCACGGCATTGGCCATGTCTATAGTTATCCCTTTCTAACACACTAATATTTCTCAGTCAAACGTTTCTAAAATAACTCCCTCACCAAACCGAAAATAGAAAATAGAGTTGGCATTTGTTTTATAGAGCTGCATAATATATTATTTAAATCAAACTCTATTTTTTGTTGTATTTGTTTATTTTTATTTAGTAACAACCCTAAGCAAAACTTCCTTTCCAGTAGGGTGGTTTCTGACTGGAACAAGTTGCCAGGCCTAGTTTTATCACTCCACTACGATCAACCAGTTCAAGAACCGTTTAGATGCAGAAGGCAGATAAGAAGCAGTACAAAAGGTATAGGCGCAACAGCAAAAGCTGCTTACCTATAATATAAAATTTAAAAAAATATAATAACAGATGTATCCCCCTGTCAGAGCTGAGTTCAAAATATGCCCCAATAAGGCGAAACAGCTGTCGCTAAATAAAAATAAACAAATCGAACCCAAATCGAGTTTGATTTAAATATCGATCAATAATACGGTCTAGATGGGGCAATCCACACTCGAAAAATACTAACTTGCCTAGTGACCCACTACGTCACCACTAGGCATCTACGTCACTCGTTTCAAAGTGTGAGTGTATTGGCTCACGTCCGCAGTTAGCACGGCTTGGAGTCGTGAAATATTTGTTTAAAAATGGCGAAATATGTTGATGATAAGTGGTGTTATGTAATTATCCCTAAGATGTCGTATATTTTCGAAAACTTTTATGGAACGCCTATCTGGGGCTTTATTGATCCTTGGATTTAAACAAGTTTTTCTACCATCCTAGATTGATAATTTATAAGTACCTACTCGTAGTTAATTTTGCGTTTTATTATCATTTATTTTAGTAGGTACCTGTCTATGTACTTACAATGACTGTGATTTACATGATAATAATTATCAATTATTATCAATATGATTGAAAATGGAATATTTTGTCGCATCGTTCTTTTGTTAATGGAAACGTCGAGATAAAAATGTTTTTCCAACTGATTATAATATTGTTGTGTAACTTATTATACAATTCAAAAAGATTTAGGTATTAATTTTAACATTATTTGCATTTTTCCCAGGCTAGAATAAATTCAATTGATTTTTGATGAAACCGGAATCTTTGTTTTGTGAGTTCAGCGTAATTTACATAGATAGGTTATTTTCTTCCGTTTTCTTTGTCATGACAAGATTTAGACAATTGTCTCAATCTCAATTTGTTAGAGAGAAACAAAATTATTAAAATGTATTGGATAGCTGCAAAATACAAACGGTACATATAATGTTGACAGCTGTCTATGAATTAGCCATTCTAGTAAATTAAATTTAATGACCACAGCCGAGGTCGCCAAAATGGAATTATATTTAAAGAAATAAATAAAAGGGCATCATTTTCTTTAAATATAAATTAGCCTGTAGAATTAAATTAAATACTACTGCTACTTTTACCCACTGATGCTAGGGTACCTACTGCATTGATATTTGTTACATGAAGACAAGATGATCAGTCTTACGCTCCAGCGACAGTCCAAGGTATCAAAAAAAAACTGAAAGCGCTTGACCTAATTTCCCTTAATAATATTTTTTTTTTACCTCTCTACCGTTTCAAACAATATTAAAGATTAATTTCGACAACGACTGAAACGTGTAAGTCAGGTGATTTCCACAGGACGTAGATTTAAAAATAAATAAATAAAAATCAAATCATAAAACATATCACAAATCCGCACTATATCATGAATCCTGAATTGCATTAACTCAAAAAAGTTAACTTTTGGAAATCGCAAAAACTGTTTTTATTTCAGTACTGTTTCATTGAAATATTTTTTTAAAATTTAATAATGTAATTTAGTAATTACATTACAAATGACACGCTAAATATGTGTATCTTTGAAACGTGATTGTAAGTTATTATCGTATGTTTGCTCTCAGGAAATTGTATATTTAGCTAATAATGTAAATATGTTATTGGTTTTTTACGTATTTAAAAGCATACAATAAACCAAATAAAAAACATTAACTGTCATGTCAGCTTAAATCTGACACTAGCACACAGTTTTTCATGCAGTTTTAGCTTTATACGGGACCGTTTTCAGACTGCACAGAAAACTGTGTAGTAAACTGTCCCATATATAGCGGGCTTAACAATATTGATGTTTTCAACACAAATCTACTGCATTTTAGGGAACAATGTCTGGGTGACATCTCTGGCGGTAATGAATAGCTACCTACTGTGTTATCATTTAAAAATGTCGATGTAAAACCCTTATGGGCGTAAAAACAATAAAATAAATATTCTCGACATTGGAAGAAAATAGAAACATTTTTTTGGACAGAAATGTGGTAGTTATTATGAGCTTTAAGATGGTAATCTCAGGTCATTTTCGACCAATTAAGATTGAGTGCGGTATAGCAGTTCATGGTGCAAGATGTTTTTTTAGTTCCTTCGAAATTTTAATAAATTCGTTCGTTATAATCTGTGTTATAAATGGGCAAGTAGGTACCTACCTATTTAAAGGAATTAACTACTTTGGCGTTATCAAACTTTTTAAAATCACTGATTAAAAATAAGTGAATTGATGGAATTGCAGTAGTTTAATAGTCTGCACTGAGTGGATTGTGATGGCGTGTACAAGCGGCGGTGAGGTAACGGGGACTAAAGTGAACATCTGGGGTTTATTTTTCCGACCCCATGAAAATCCACTACACGTAGTAAAATAATCAATACGCTTCACGGTTTTACAAAGCCATTCTTACGTTGCTCAACTTTTTTTTTACAAATTATAATAATAGTAGTACTATACAGTGGAAACGCAACGTCGCATGCATACCTGTATAATTTATTTTTTTTAATTAGTTTACTTGACTCGCCCCTTCTAGTGAATTCTTGTTCGAAGATTTCCAGTATTTTATATTATATCGCTACATCACAAGGGGACATAAATGCAAAAATAATTATAACGATTGTTTTATTATTATATTTTATTACAGAAGAAACAACAGCTTTACCCATCGAAATAGTATTTCAATCTATACCTATCAAAAGTTGGTGTAGTTTGAGAGCCGCCTTTATTTTAGGCATTTAACTAACCTTTGTTTCCTTTTCAGGCCTCACTAAACCTAAACATCCCTCCCCTGCTCCCTGTCCCCTGCCCCCAGCCAACCTCTACCCAGTGACTTTTATAACTCGCTGCAAACACGTAATACCTATTTTCTATTTCCAAGTTTTCCATTCACGGCGGGGCGGTGGCTCCGATTTAGGTAATCGTCTAATAAAGGTGACATCATGCCCGTATTTTAGCTGTACTGGATTTAGAAAGGTTTATTGTATCTATTTTAATGGAAACGGTTTAAAATGCAGACATAAATAACAATTGTTTGTATATATTTATGAACATCGCAAAAGCAAAAAACGGTAAAGAGTGTTTTTAAGGCTGAAATTATTTTTACACATGTTTAAGTACTCACGAAAAAATCATTATTGTGTACCTAACTTTGTATTGTATTGTATAAACCCTCAAATATTTTTTTTAAATATATGTTGGCAAATTAAACTAACCTATTGTGTTTTCTGCTTTTTTCCTTTAACTTGTTACTTTTGATTATTTTTGAAACATTTGAAAATCCAATCAAAATCCAATCCAATCTTACTCATTCAAATTATTTAATCTCGCAGTAGATATAAATTTCGATTTTCGTGTGAATTTACAATACAATAAAGAACTTTAGATAAGAAGATGCATCGTACCACAATAACACGCATTTTTTGTATGTCTTCTCTTTGGAAGATTGCAAAGAACAAAGTATTTTCTGTTTAATTTCCACAAAGTAACTTTTATATAATTTAGTAAGTTTTGAAGATTGATTTATAAGGTAAATGTCAAAATAGGTATCTACCTATTTTTTTTTTAAATAAATTATTTAGGGCTTTTACATTTTTGAACAATGTTACAGCAAAAATATCGTGCATAGAAATTAAAATACATGAAAATAATTTTAAATAATCTCGAAAGATTTTAAACAAATTCATTTTAAAAACGTCTGAAAAAGACGGCAAGACAGATTTTTCAGGAAGTCGGACAATAGATTTAAAATATTTTATAAAAAAATTAACTGGAAATAAAATTGGCGACTAAAAATTACTCACCTGCGTAAAAAAATAACATTTCCAGGCATAGCGATATGGCTAAATCGATAATAATTCTTGACCTGAGGCATAAAATTTGAATGGAAAAATAAAATAAAAATCATCAAGGAAAAATCCTAATTCCGTCTATCTTCTATTTGGATGGATTTCGAACTCCATTGAAAGAAAATACTTTTCACCTAGATGCAAAACAGACCATAATGAGCGTGGAAAAGAATGAGGATTTTTTCCGAAGTTCAAGAAAAACATGATGCGCTAGATTTTTAAAAGAAACAGGTAGGTATCTCTGGCATTTTCGCATTATGACGCATTTTTTCATAAATTATTTATTTTCTTCAAAAATAATACATGAATAATATCCTGCATGTACTAATAGATAATTCGTCCACAATCTCTGCCCAAAGATAAGTACACAGATAATATATTAACAAAACACAGCACATTCCTTTTAATTTGATTTTGCCATAATAATTTTGCATTCGCCATCAGTAACAAGTTTTATTTTACTGTTTTTGCGTTTATTTAATATAATTGTAATTATAATATTGCGTGATACTGAAATTATTTGAGATGGGTGCCGCTGTTATATTAAAATGTCTTCTTTTAATTACGTGCTGGATTAATGGTGAGTTAAATTTAAAATTAAATATTATAGATACCAGGGTGTGTACATCTCACACATTATAAATATTAAAGGAGTAAATATGGGAGCCGTCGCGGGGTATTTTCTAATTATATATTATGTACCTACATTATGTAAGTTCCAAGCTCGATTTACAAAGAGATCAGAAACATTAGGCGGAGAAAAACGTAATTGTGCTTAATTTTTAGTGATTTATTCGAAATGCGGCTAAAAAGTGATTGGATTTGGTTAAATTTGAACCACTTCAAAAAAATATTAACTATTTATCGTGATTTCTTGTTAATTTACCTTGTTAATTATTCGTAACTACAGGTGTCCAGGAACATTTCACATTAGGGTGACGCGCCCAAGAATAAACTGCGCTAGCGCAATATAAGAAGAAAAAAATTTTTCGCCGAAAACTGAAAAAGGTTTTTTGTCTTAACAAGTAAGACATACGATACGTTAACATTAATATATTATTTTTAATTATCAAAAGAGGTCGTTCACGGCACCAATTACTGGGGTAACTAAATTCACTTTCCTCCAATAACTTGCATATATGGGGACCAATAACTGGCAGTCAGAAATGTTCAGTTTATAAACACGTTTTTTTTTTCAGCGACAAAAGATTATTTTTTTCTTAAACTGCTCGGGCCAGTTTACTCATGGGCGCGTCACCCTAATGTGAAATGCTCTCAGTGCCAGCATATCAGTATTCGCAACTCTGCAATCCCTTCGTTAGTGGTAATCCCACAGTCTCAGTGTAAAATTATTATTATTAATTCGGGTGTTTTCTATAATTCCCTTCTACCAGTTTTAGTGGTGATTAAATATATTTTTTAAATGGTCAGTAGCTCTATGTAAGTATGATAAAAATATGTAAAAGAACTATTTGATAAGTTGTTTCAGACATTGTGAAAAATGAAATGTTTTCAATGCAAAAATTAGGTGTTTCTAATGCTCCTGGATTACCCAATAAAATTATAATATTTCATATCTTCCAGCCATCTAAACACGTATTCACAGATAATTAAGTATAAAATAAATAATTACCCATTGAAAAAATAGCTAAAAAATTACCGGAGGCTTAAGAAACAGTTCATAATGTATACTGCCGTCTGATCACTCAAGGGTCGCTAAGTACAAAAACCCAAAATTTGTCTATGAGGAAAAAAGGTGAAAAAAATTTGCTTCTAGTGACCGGATGGCAGTATATGATACACTCCTAATTAGAATTTTCAATATAAAAAAGTTTTCATATAAAAAATATCTTCCTGCATATGAGTAGGTACATAAAAAATAGTATGTATCCTTTTATTATTAGGTACCTATAATATTAATGATGCATACAAACATATCATTAATTTATAATGATTTACTTATTTTTTATAGTTTCTTCTGAATCTATAGAACATCCTGAAAAATTAATAACAGCTAATCTTTTGGGTAAATTATCTCATAAAATACCCACAACAAGATCGGATACACTTCAAACATGTTATATTCAGAACCAGCAAGGAAATACATTTTTAATCTACCCTCCTAAACAGAGTAACCTAACCGATCTAAATATTAATCCTGACATGTACACAATATTGGCTCAGTGTGGTTTTGATATCCGTAAAATGAATACGACATACTCTGGAAAGTGGGTACTGCGTTCTATCAGCTTAGATTCCAATCAAACAGAAGTTACAGAAACACAATCTTTGAATCTACTGGTTGAAGGTATGAAATTAACCTATTTTATAAATATTTATATGCTTTGTTCAAGAATCATCATCACCATCTTCATCAATCCATATCCATTTCCTATGTGGAGCATTTGAATTCCACAAAATACCCCTTAGCTAAGCTTCTAGTTCCCGTGCGACTTCTCAAATTAGATCCACTCGTAGTTTAAAGTAAATATTAAGTATGCATGGCATAGTGTAATTAATCCTTGTATCGTCGACGCATCCAAGTTGATACATTGGTGTCATTATATTGTAAAAGGTCCATGTATGTAAATTCCCATTATTGCCAATACTACGGGCCCTCTAGCTATTGTATTTTTGTTTATTAGGCTTAGGAATCCAAAGCAGATAGATTATGTAGATAATGCTATTCTGGGTTATTATGCAATGTTTTTGGGCTTTGTGTTGCCAACGTTTTGGTGCACATTGCTTTGTCCATCTTCTGGGCTGATGCGTGGGTATGTATGATCAAGTGTGAGGAGTTTGTACCGTGTCACAGTTTTCATGGTACCCAGTGATTCCAAAGCAACGACAAACCAACAGCAATGTAGTACAAATTAATCAAACTTAATAATGTCACATATGTTACATATCACATACTTAGCTCGACTGTGACACGGTTGGAAACGTCAGCAAAACCAAGCCCAAAATCACTGCATATTAAATCAGAAAAGGATTTTTTATACTCTGAAGGCCCAGAAAATCTACAAAATTAGATTATTCAATAAAATATGATACTGCTATATAAAATTTAGGTCTTTCCATATCTTTTATGTGCTTTTATTACAGTGAAAGTCGATGTTTTATCTTCAAATGACATATCAGTTTACCAGGGAGAAACTCTGCAACTAAAACTCTCAATGACTCCAGAAGTTATCGTGTTGTGTGAATTTTTTGCCCCGGGCTCAAGTGGAAATACATCAGTAGAAAGAATGAACATAGCTGTTGGTTCTTACTGTGCTCTTACATTCAGCAATGTACAAAGTGATATAAATGGAGTGTGGAAAATCAAAGCACAAGGTGCTAGTATTGTGACTTATGGGGTAGTTCTGATTACAGTACAAGGTAAGTTTATTAAATCAAATTGTACATACACTATAATATCAAATGTAATGGGAGAGACACACCGTGCTATTATAAATATACGCCTCTCTATTTAAACTAAGATACTGATGTTTTGTGTAAACTTTACATTATATTTGTGCAAAAAACACAAAATAAAATTCCTAAATGCATAACCATTAAATAACTAACAGTTTTCTCATTTTAAAAAATCATTGCAAAATTAAAATAATAAAAAAGGCGGTTTGTTTTGCCACAAAGTTATAAATAAAAATTTATACAACAAATTAACAAACATTCATATTAAATTCTATTAGGAACAAGCATATTTATAACTTTTTCAAAATTGAGGGAAAGACCCTATTTGGTTTATCAAACAGACTTGAAATTTAAATAATGGTTCTAATTAAGCTAAAAATCCACATATCAATTACATATTTGTTACAGAAACTCTTCCCTTAAAAGATACTGAATACAATTTGGTACAAGGATCCTCGCCATCCCTTAAATTTGGTCCCGAATCCGCCATATACTGTCAAGCAACGGACCCAACTGGTGTAGTTCATGTAAAAATGAATGACCAATGTTCCTTTAAGTTAGACTCAGTAACTAAAGACCATGAGGGTATTTGGAAAGTTCAAGTAGGACTCCCAGGGCTGACAACATTGCACACTTACCCATATACAATTTCTGTGGACGCTAATGACCCAAGTAAGTCGATTATTTCTGACTAAGGGCCGGTTGCATCAATAAAAGTTAAAGTCAAGGCTAAATTCAAATAATAGTTCCTTTTGCAACCAATTTTGACATAAAAAGAAGTATTTGCATATTATTTTAACTTTTTTTTGTACAACCGGGCCTAAGATTTCCTTCTTTGTTTTCAATTTCCCAACAATTTGGTTAAGAAAAAATCAAACTCTTAAAAAATGAAGCTGTAGTAAATCCTCTTAAACTTGGAAAAATTGGTATTGTAATATGTGCCGATACATTTTCTGCAGAATCATTTCTGTGATTTTTTAAACTAAACACAGGGTATTTTATGAGATTTAGCATATAGCAGTATTAAAATATCAAGCATTATGGGCATGATTGGCATCTGAGAAAGTCTCCTTATACCGTACAAACAACTTGTCGGCAGTCTTGTTAATGTGTTATCTCAAACTGCAGTCAATCACATAAATGCATTTTCTGAAAAATCATATGATTTTAAGTAGGGGGCTTTTAGGCTTAACAGGTACAGAAATATTTTATATTATTTTACAGGTGAAATCAGTAAAGTACGAACAGAAGTTTTTCTATCTGATGATAAAAAAACAATAAGAGCCTTGTGTTCATTAGTAACAGATTCTATGAACACTTGCAGAATGGTAAGAGGTGATGGAGAAATCTTCATGCTCACTCCAGGTTTTGGCAATGGGCAGTACTCCTACTTTGGAAAAAGGCACATAGTAAGTATTTGATGCAACTGAGCATACCATCTATGTAAGAGTTACTGCAAATGAATCTATAAATTCAAAATTGATAAGTTGGTCACTTTTAGTCTAATGAATAAGGGGGATTCATTATTGGTACATTCTAATTTTTTTATTGATTAACCCATAAATGTGAACCATAAATGTGACCCATAAATGTGACCCATAAACCCAATACTGTGAATGAATCATGTTTATTTTAAAAATAAGAAATTACACTTATGTACTTCCAATTTTACATTGATGGGCATACTAGTAAAACAAAAATTTTCTTATATGAAATAGTAAAAAAAAAAGTATTTTTCTGATGAAATTGGACACTTTTTGTCTCTCCTGAATGATATTTGAAAATAGGAATCTAGTCGTCTCGAAGTGGGAAGTTATGTGTTAATTACAAATAATGCAGCTCTGGAAACTCAAATATTCTTTTCAGATAACTTTTTACATTCATTGTAAGTAAAACAAACTTTATACGTTTATAAAAAAATTGTTATTTCATATTCATTTTTAGTTTCTAGGAGTTGTAAATAATATGCCACTTTAGTTATGTTAGGCACTGCAATTTACTAAGCTTAAAATATATTTTTTATGTTTAGGTAAGTATGTATTTATTATTTTATGAAATTAATAATTCTCAACGAAATTATATCTTAATTTTTACACTATGTGACTGGTAATGAAGCGATGTTTTAAAATGCAAAACATTTTTACTTTTTATTTAACAAGTTAAGAGAAAGATAGTCCTGGAGCGAATGACTATTTTTTCAAGTGATTTTAATTTTTCTCTTAACACCTGTTAAATAAATTACATTATCTATTTAGCAATGATAGCAATGGAAACACTATCGTTGATTGTGGAATTGAAGTTCAAAATGCGGATATACTGGATTTGAAAAACTGGCAGTGCATCATCAACCACGGAAAGGAGAAACAGGATATTGGAGGTTTTGTAAATATTTTGAAATCTGATGATCCAATGTTTGCAGGTAAAACTTAAATAATTATTGGAATAGTATCATAAATCTTATCTTTTATAAATCGTAGTTGTGCGAAATTCAATGAATACTGTAGTTGTCTTGACATTTTTAACATCAGACTACCCAATTTCAAATTAAAATTATTTGAAATCTTATAGACTGTAAAAGGTAATCCTATTCCTATTCCCAGTTATCTTCTTTTCCTTTTAAATCCCTATCATGATCCTTCCCTCATAACTCTTTATTTTTGTATTGCTTTTTTCTATTGAATTGTAACTTGTGAAAAACCTATAATTGGTAATTGTTTTTTTTTTTGTATACTACGTTCATGTATCGATACTAGTTTTTTCCCATAAATAAATAAAAAAATAAAAAAAATAAATAAAAAATAAAAAATAAAGTAATAAATATACTGTCGATGTCGATGTTTGCAACAAACCGAAGTTGTTTTTTTCTTTTAGATGTTAATGGAAATTTTACAAATAATGGAAATAATAGTTTAATCAAACAAATGGTTGGAAAAAGTTTTGAAATAAGATGTGCTGATTCAAACGAAATAGAATATTGCTGGTTCCGATCACCCAATAAAACACAGTTTATTCCTGTACCTGGTAAATATATATTTTATTGCTATATTACAAAATCAACAAGCAATTATTAAGTTTTTATGTCACATTTAGCCAAGATAAAGGATTATGCTAAATCTAAAATCTACAGTATCAATATATTTAAACGCTATGCGTGAGATCCCATAGTATTACTACTACTACTACTACTCTCCCTTATCTGCACCCAATGGTGCACAGGGCACTACACTTGGTACAAGTGCAGTGGATCTTGATCATTAGTTACATCATGGCAAGATGATCAGTTTTACGCTTCTGCGCCAGTCTAAAGTATCACATATGAAATCTTTTTAATGTGAAAATCACATTCAAATAAATGTTTCATATTGACCCCCATCGGGAATCTAACCCGCGACCTCATGCATGCCCAACGCGCCACCGTTACACCACGAGGCGGACGATACAAACGACCATAGTATTGACAATACAAATAATTTTGCTAATATGGCCCCTTCAGGTAGAGTTAAGCTCGTGTACTTTTACTTTCAGTTTTTTTTTTTTTTTTTTTTATTTTTTTTTTTAAATTAAATTACAAAATTGTTAATAAATAAGTTTTTCCTTACTGGGGTAACCCATGCCGAGGACTAATTTTACAACTATTTTTTTAAATCGTTTACATACAATGTATATGTGTGTTTTTAATTCATTTCTATAAATTTTAAAAATAATTCTAAGTACCTGCATTTTATAAAATCTCTTTAATAATAATGGGTAATATTGTTAAAAAAACTTATTACAATGTAGATATTATTTTAAAAATATATAAATTTTCAGGTGCCAGCAATGCTGATTATGAATACATAGGAAATGGTTTAAGTTTTGGAGAATGTGGAATAAAAATTAAAAGTGCGGCATTATATCATTCTGGATCATGGACTTGTAATATGGGATCGTCTAAAGTTGCAGACATTAAACAAGAAATCTCTGTAAAAGTTTTTGGTGGGTATCAATAAACATATTGTACATGCAATGAATAGTATCAAAATATAATACATCTATGATCGATACGTATTTTAGAAATCAATCCACGGATATAAAGCTTTCCATATCCTCTCTCATTTATTTATTACCTTTAGAAAATATTTAGTTAAAATATTTTACGCTTCTCAGCCCATTGTCTGATACTTTGTTATATTATTTATGTTTGCACACAGAAATTTGTTAATATAGCTAATAACGTAACTATGTTATTTTGGTTTAAGATATCAATGTCTACATATACATTTAAATAAAAAACATTAACTATCAGGTCAACCAAATGTACCGCCAACCATTCAATGGTCCATATAGTTTTCGCTTTATAAGGGACAGTTTGCAAACTGCAAGCTGTTCAGTTTTCTGTCCCGTTTAAAATGTGCAAAAGATCAAAGTGTAAAATTGTTTGTTTTTCAATTTCAGCTACAAAACTTGTTGCTTTTTATAATTATGATTCACCAAAAGGCATAACTATTGGCTGCAAGACATTTGACAATTCTTCACTGGAGTATTGTCGATTTGTTCGCCCTGATGGACATGGTAATGAAAACCCTTTCAACTATAAATATAATAATGTTTATATTATAACAAATGATTTTTTTTTCTTAAATTTTACTTTTCTACAGGTATAAAGCCAGTAAATGGAGTACACAAGTACTATGGAAATGGAACAGATACACAAAGTGGAATTTGCCAAATTACTTTGTGGGATACAAACTATTTAGATATTGGAAAATGGACATGTGCTGGGAAACCATATCAAGCCGCAGAAGAACATGGTGATATACCATAACACTTGTTAAATCATATTACTACAGTCAAAGTAAGTACCTATACGTACACATTCAAAGAATCTATTCACATTTTCTTTTCTCAGATTGTTATTAGGTACTTAACTCATTACATTTTATTTTCAGGTTCATTTGGATGGGATGCATTATCCTGGCTATTTTACTTCATAACTATTCTTGTATTGGTCTTTATAATTATTGCTTTTGTACAAAGGACCAAAGTTGTAAAGCATATTCATCACCATACGAGGACTGTCCGAAATTCATTCAGATCTAAGCGAGAAGAAGCATCTGGAGTTTAATAAGAAATCTTTTTCACAATATGTGTATCATTTTACCAAGTTCCAAAAGAAGTTAAAATAAAATCAGTTTTTATTCTAATATTGTATGATATATATTCTGTCAGACAATGTAATATTTAAAAAATAATGTTTATCCTTCAAGATTTTGCATTCTTGAATTATGTTTTGTGATTTATTAACTTTGATAAATACTTGTACCTACAATGTTTAAATCCACAACTTATTTATTTTATATTTAAATGTGACATGTATCGATTTATGTCGTATTATAATACAAATTAATCCCGAAGATGTCAAGAAAGTGATGAAACAGGTCAAATTTAGGAAACTATTTTCATAATAAAATTCCCATGAAAAGGATCAATTTTCCACAATTATAGTCAATGGGATTCATTGATTAATTATTTAACTTCAATTCTGTGATAGTGAAATACCTAACTTAATATTTTATACTATCTTGTATAACTGGTACCTGTCAATACATTATAATGTTGAAAAAGGATTAATTTTTTTATATACTACCTTCCTACTTGTAACTAAACTTTTTGTACAAAATTGATAAAAACAATGTTTCCCATCAAATTTAATCCTTTTTTATATATGTACTTATTACATTTGTGATACAATAAAAAGTTACAAACATGAAGAATTTATTTAAATAACTTTTTTTTTCTTCTGCCCACTTGCATACCACCTACCCTACCACCTCTAGTCTTTTCGTATTTAAAAAAAAAAATGAATTCAAAAGAAAATTATTTATTTATTATTGGAAATCAACAGCCATGAACATAATACAAAGTATACAATATAAGTGAGCTGATCATGAGGCCAATTACAGATTTCACATTTTATTACTGTAGCCATAAACAAGAAAAAGAGAAGAAACCAAAGGAAGAAAGAAATCAAAACACTGTTAAGCTAAAAAAAATGTGTTTGTGTGGTTTTGGTTTTGCACTTTTGATTTTTACAATAGGAATATGAGATTTGATACATTCTTAATTTCAGAGTTATTTGTATTTTAGTCACTTCTAAAGTTTAAAAATCAATATTTTCATCAATAATAATTTTCGTTTACAAAATTCGCTTACACAAAAACGCCATTTTATTATGTAGAAATAGTATGACGCGTTCCCGTATTTCGTCATTGGGTTTGAAAGAAAAAGACAGACTTGAAGTAAAGCGCTTTCTCTCTCTTCGTAAGGTGCCGCGGCCGCGGCCATGGCGGTGACGTGACGTCAGACACGATCAAATGTTAGTTTTACCTTCTTTTAATCTTACTTATTTACTAACCAATATGAAAAATAATCGCACCTGTCGTCTTGTAATTTTTCATTTAAATTTATTGGCCAATAAAAAAAAATCTTGACAAAGGCTTCACCGCTCCACCACTGTTCTGTCAGATAAGCACGCACGAACACGCCCATTTTTATCATCAATGTGAAGTTTGTAACTTTATGATCAGTCTGAAGTTAGCGCGAAAGGAACGGAGTTGAGTTGAGTCACGTCAAACGTTTGTCAGATCTGGAGCAGTGTTCGAAAGTTTCTCCAATATGTTTAGTTGGTTATCAAAGGAAAATCCGAAAACGGAAAGCATCGAAAATGTGGTTGAAGGACTCAAAAGAATTTATAAATCAAAGTTATTACCGTTGGAAAGCCATTACCAATTCCACGACTTTCATTCACCTCAATTAGAGGATCCCGATTTCGTCGCCAAACCGATGATACTCCTCGTCGGACAGTACTCCACCGGTAAGACGACGTTCATTAAGTATCTCCTGGAGAGAGATTTCCCCGGAATCAGGATCGGTCCAGAGCCTACGACCGACCGTTTCATCGCTGTCATGTATGATGACAAAGAAGGCATAATTCCTGGAAACGCTCTGGTAGTAGACCCCAAGAAACAATTCAGACCACTTAGTAAGTTCGGAAACGCTTTCCTCAATCGGTTTCAATGTTCCACTTTAAATTCTCCCGTATTAAACGGTATCTCTATTATTGATACCCCTGGAATTCTATCCGGTGAAAAGCAGCGTGTAGACAGAGGCTACGACTTTACTGGTGTATTAGAATGGTTCGCAGAGAGAGTGGACAGGATTATTCTACTGTTTGATGCCCACAAATTGGACATATCCGACGAGTTCCGCAGATCCATAGAGGCCTTGAGGGGGCACGATGACAAAATTCGAATTGTTTTGAACAAGGCTGACATGGTGGATCACCAGCAGCTGATGAGAGTATACGGAGCCCTCATGTGGTCGCTGGGTAAAGTGCTACAAACTCCGGAAGTGGCGAGGGTGTACATCGGCTCCTTCTGGGATCAGCCCTTCAGGTACGACGTCAATCGCCGACTGTTCGAAGACGAAGAACATGACTTGTTCAAGGACATGCAGAGCTTACCGAGAAATGCGGCACTCCGTAAACTGAACGATCTCATTAAGCGAGCGAGACTCGCCAAAGTGCATGCATACATCATATCCGAACTGCGGAAAGACATGCCCTCTGTTTTCGGAAAGGACGGAAAGAAAAAAGAGCTTATTAAGAACCTAGGACAAATTTACGATAAAATTCAAAGAGAACACCAAATATCTCCCGGAGATTTCCCAGAAATAAAGAAAATGCAAGAAAACTTAATGCACCACGACTTCACTAAATTTAATCCTATTAAAATGAAATTGTTAGAAGTAGTTGATAAAATGTTGGCCGATGATATTGCACACCTCATGGACATGATCCCGCAAGAAGAAAGCCAAACTACCACGGAACCCTGCATCAAAGGTTTGTGTCTCCATTATAAATTACATTATTACTTTACTAAGTATCACTCTTACATTCATTGGTACAAATACTTTTAATATGATAAATAACTGATATATAGGTAGGAGCTTGATCTCGGAGTTAATATTTTGCCATACATCGAGTATTGATGTTTAATTCATGTAAAAACCACCTAAATTTTCCAACTTCAAAAGTTTTAGAAATTTTAATGCATATATAATATTTAAAATTTTCAATAAATTAATGCTCATATTTTTTCTCCATACTTAATACTTATAATATTGTATTATTTGCCTTTGTAGTGATATCTTGATATCTAATTTAAATTGTTTATTCCTATTTCTGATATCATCACTCTTTGACCCACAGACACAAAAGTAATAAGTATTATGCATTCGATTCATGTTTATATGAAATAAAATAGGTCATGAGCAATATTAGTTACATTTGTGCAGTAAACTTTCTTTCTTGTCATTTTCTTTTATGTGTTCTCTGAAGTATGAAAACCACTCAATTCATGCACTAACCCACATAAATAAAAAGAGGAAGCTCGTGTGTATTTAAAAAAATATATGTATCGTAGTAACTAATACATTATAAATTAATTCAAGATACATCGCACCATTCAGAGCCCTAGACAATTTTTTCTAGCATTTTTTTAAAATCTCACATACGAAATTCTCAGAATGAGTAATTGTCCTAGTCTGTTCAAGTTACAGGTAATATAGTCTACCCCTAGGAGCTTAGGTTAAACAGTATCTTAAATTGTAAATCGCCCTTGAGATGATTTTTCACAAAGGTGGCGCTATATACGTTAGCCGATTATTATTATTATTATCAGTATCTGAAACAGTTGCTCTAGTATTATTTAATTTTTTTTGCGAATTTTGGTGTCCCTAGTTGCTTAATTATACTTAAATTTTAGCGACCCATTTTAAAGGCATAAAACGAATTTACTAAGCATTGTTTTTGAAGTATTTTTGACGATTCTGTTATATTGTTTTCATGCTTATGTGGTTTAATTTAAGATATGGGTAAGTTCCAATTGAGTTGCTGGTTCGGATAATCCATTAACACATTTTTTGTTAGCTGCTTGTTCATGCGTAACATATAATTATTTACAATTATGATTTCCAACATTTGTTGTGATTAGTGGAATCTAAGAACTGTATTTTATTAATTTGATCTAATTATAAATCACTGTTTACCGCGCAGGTTTTCTCCATTTCAACATTCTGATTTTGTTTCATGCTTTTTCATTTCATTCAATTGCCTAAATCAGTTCCGCCCACTACCGGCTTCAGTGGTTCTCAAATCAATTGACAAATACCTCCTCTACTTGTTAAAGAAATGTCATTGTACTATTTTATATTCGTGTTAATAGTTCAATCTAAAAGAAGAGTGTGTAACGAATTTAAAAAATCTCATTTTAATGAAGTTTTTTATAGAGGATAATAAATTTGTTATTGGTGAAACCCTATCATTATGAAGGGCATTAACTGACCAGACGTTTCTTACAAATATTTTGCATTAGGTATTGGAAAAATGCACACATTTCAATTCAAAGTAAAGCTGATTTGAAGTACTTGAGAATTCCACTATTGGTGAATTCCATGGTAACTGATGCAACATTTGGAAGAAAAACATTTCTTTTAACTAAATTATAAATAAGTAAAATGGCTTATGAAGTATTTTTAAAAAAATTATTTTATAGAGGCAAACTGGCATATAAATTAATGTGTAGTGAATTAAAATTGTGAGGTTTCACTGCTGATGCCAAAAAAAAAAAGAAGTTGTAGTAACTGATGCAACATGAAATGGACATACTTATTGAGAATGTCTATGCAGACTGAAAAATCTGTGAGTTATGAACTTTCTACATTGAAATTTTTATGTCAATGGTAAAAATAGTATACTTACTTAAAAAAAAAAAAATATATTTCACTATTCATTTCTATTGTTTTAATTACCTATATACACAAAAAAAAAACATAACTGACGCAACACAAATATTGAAAACAAAAGTAGTATTCAACTAATGGTGGCCATCTTGCTTCTTCTAATGCAGTTTTCTCTCACCAGGGGGCAGGAATGTCCATAAAGTTGAGTTGATAAACAACTTCAATATCCCAACAAACATAACAAGATATTTTTATTTAAAAAAAATAATTTTATTTTTTTCCTGGTTTTGTCCACTTTTACATGGAATTCACCTATATACATATAAGTATAATATGTATATCATAAGTATAACTCTTCAATAACATTAAATCTATGTACAATTTATGATTCCACTTAAGCTTATATTGCCGTAATAGCTGCTGTAAATTATATTTTGATTTCCTATGCTGCATAGGCTCCACTGTAAGTCATCATTAAAAATTTTTGGTGTTAATGATATTCCGGACTTGTCGACAGCCAC
>JAGVSP010001751.1:0-39072 GCA_022494985.1 Micrasema minimum
AACGAAACCGAGCGTGTCGCTATAGGCAGGTGGGAGATCGCGACAAGCTTGTACTCGCGATAATATATTATCAACCTCGATATTGATTATTTGGTAGCGTGGCTTATTGATTTAGTCTTGGGACACGACCATACACCAAATCGTATCGTAAAAAATAATTGACTACCTTAACTTAGGCAGTTTTGCGTCAGAGCTGCGGGACGTGGACTTGACTGTGGAAGGATGCACGGGAGCTGGCGGCCGATGGCCTGGAGGCAGTTTGTGGATTCCCATATGCTCCACAAAGGGAGAGGATATGGTATGATTATGAAGATGAACTTAAGCCAAGACTACATCAAGAAGAAGACCGTGGTTTCTCTCCATATTAATAGTTATTCAATTTAACTTACAATATTGATATTTTCAACACAAATCTAGTGGCATTTTTAGGGAACAGTGTCTGGATGCCATCTCTGGCGGTAATGAATAGCTACCTACTGTGTAATCATTTAAAAATGTCTATGTAAAAGCCCTATGGGCGTAAAAACCAATAAAATAAATAAATAATAAAATAAATAAATAAATTTGTATTGTTAGTTATTCAATATGGATATAAAAATATCCTACGAATATAATTAATGTACTATTTGTGTGACTTTGTTAACCTCTATAAATATTTGTTGTAAAAGGCAATGTGTACCGTTGAAATGAAAACAAAATATGAAAATAAATATCTCTTCTAAATCCTCTCCACTCGTACTTCCAAAATTCCCACTTCCCATCGCCTAACATTTTCTATATTAATTTTTTAATTTTGTTTTATTTTATGTATTTATAAATCATTGTTGTACAAGCGCTATCTGCCCACCAAACTGAATTGTGAATAGAGTTTGAGTAGACTTGACCCATTAACAACACTCGATTTCTGGTTGGTTGCGAGATATTGATTCTTAGCGATAAACCCGCTAGTGTACGCTATTGTACAAATAAAAAAAAATAAAAAAATTATTATTTCATGATTTTTATGATTGAACAAACCCATTAAATTTACAACACAGGTATAAATATGTTCACATTCAAACTATTGTAAATGGGTTCATTCCGAATTTTTTTATTTTTTATTTGACAAAGTTGACAAAAAATTAATTGAAAAATTACAATATCAAGGGAATTTTTAATTTTTTTTTTACAATGTCATGTGAATTTTCAGGCGCGGTTTGAAATATCACTTTTTCAAATCGCTCGCAAAATCCTCCATTTGGCGCGCATGCGGTGTGACGTCACAGCAATATAGGCGCTCATTACGGAATGAATTTCACGCCTTTCACGGTAGACGAGAATGACGTCATTAGCCAATAACGGGCGTTATAAATCATTCGTATTTTCGTGTTATTAAAACATAAATTTAAATAAATGAAAACAAAATTTTTGATCATTGTGTTTTATATCGTTGGAATTGTAAAAATATACTTTAAATATTTATAACGTTTTCAAGAATATTCATGCCATCGGGAAGAACCCTATAGTGATTAATTTTATTCAATTTGCAGGCAAATCCCAGGGATCCAGCCTCCTGCTTTTAGGAAATGAGTTAACGAGGAGACCGTGTAAAGTAATTTTGCGGACCTTTTCCCCATGAACTGTGCTCGAGCCTTTACTTTCCAAGCCAAAATACTTGCTTACTCCATAATGTTGTACCAAATGAGGGAATTATTTCCTAATTAAGTCATTTTTGGATTATGGTGATTAAGAAAATAAATAATGGAATAATAAAAAAAATCATTTTTATTTATTTACAATACGGATAATAGACACAGAAACAAGTCTATTGTGAGGAGTGGGAAAGGAGTTGGTATATTATATTGCTTTTAGACCGTGTTTAAAAATCTGATATTTTTGTCTTATCATTATCATCATATGTGGAGTACATGAATTCTACAAACTTTTGTCTTATTAAGATCTAAATCTCAATATTTGATATTCTTAAGCTACTCAAACTTAGTAAACATAGAAACCTAGAATTACCTACAATTCCTATCAGGACTCCATAGAACTAGAAATGGCCTCAAAATTCCACCGGAGCTTAAACAATGGTGTTTTCAAAATGATATTCCGAATTTACTGACAGCCACAAACTTCAATGGCAAACTTAAAAAGCTTCAAATAAAATATGGCAAATTTATATTTCCAACTATCTTTAGGGAAATTCTTCTAAAAAAACAATAACGGGAAGCCCGTTTTTTTTCATTTATAAAGGTATCTTAAAAGGTGTTAGAATTTAAAAACACTGACTTATTTAAGAGCACATAATTTTATAAATGAAAAACAAATTTTTGATCATTGTGTTTTATATCGTTGGAATTGTAAAAATATACTTTAAATATTTATAGCGTTTTCAAGGATATTCATGCTATCGGGAAGAACCCTATTGGATACGTTTATAATATTATTATGAACATAATCTAATCACAAGCTTTTATTATGAATTTATTACAGCAATTTTGAACAGAGATTTTAATTTTAAAATTATCTGTCGTAAACCAGTAAATTAAATTAGTAGTGAGAAACGAGAACTGTTTATCAATCTAATAGATATATTATATTATTTGCTACATTTATAAATCATCATCATTCATCCGCTCCCTGCACTGCATCCAGGCCAAGCGATCGGCCGCCAGCTCGATTGCATGAAAGAAAACGGCAGAGTTCAGAAAGAACTGGAAGTGCGGCTTGGAGTAGCGGGCGCCACAATCAACAGTATTGAAAGCTGGAGATCGGGTGTATTACTCGGTTAAAACAAAATTCCGTCTTACAACGCCTGCATCACACCCGTTATCATCTATGGCTGCGAATCATGGCACCTAAACAGGGACCCAAAATAGCAGACTTCTTTTTGAGAATAGGTGTCTTAGAAGAATATTAGGTGTGCGGTGGTTTGACTTTGTAAGGAACGGCTTTGTAAGGAACTTTGTGAGGCAACGGACACAGCAACCTTTGGTATCTACTGTCATCCGGCGCAGGCGTTTCGGCTGGCTGGGCTATATACTACGTATGCCTCCCGAGAGCCTTAACCATGCTTGCCTATTTTACAAGGCATCAGATTCTCGGCGTCCTGGTCGTCCACTGTTGACAATTCGTCAGCAGTTTGCGTCAGAGCTGCGAGACGTGGACTTGACTTGGGTGGACATTTACATATAATGAAATGAAAAGTATTGTAATGATGAATTGTAGACTCTTTTTTATTCAAAGTTTAGATTATTAGTTCTTTGTTAAACTATTGGAATTGTCTTAATTTCATTTCGATCACCTCAATATGCCTATAGATAGAGAAAAATAACATCACAAAACACTCAGACATATAAAAAATAACTTTACGTTGCCATCACACCGAGTATTGAACCAGGAACCTCCATATTGTCCAGTTTCATATCTACTGTAATGGATTGCGTTTACACAAAGATCCTATATTAAGAAAATAATGCTATTTTTACTCAATATTTTATTACACATTAAAAAATCATTTATCGCAATCATTACAACTAATTACAAATGTTTATAATTTAGCAGCAAATGCTCTAAGCGGAAAATGGCTAAAAAAGTTTTAAAACACACATGTAGATCATTATTTTGGTGCTTTCTATTCGGGTAGTGGCTCTGTGGTAGCGGTTGCGGACCCTGGTCTCATAATCTTTGGATCGAATCCCTCATATTTTTCAAATACAAGAAGCTTGGATTTTTCAAAATAGTGGGAGAAATAAAAAGTTTTATCGTTTTAAAGTAATTTTTATCTGTTACATTTCTAGTTATGCATTTAAAACATGTTGGAGTAAGATACCTGCGCTGCGATTCCGGTCGTAAACCCAAACGTCACTAGCCGCGCATTTCTCGCCGAACTGTCAAATCGCTGTCAAATCGTTTATCGCTAACCTTACTTATTCGACGAATTTGCTTCCTTCAAAAATGTTGATCTTTTATGTCTTGTGGAATGCATAGACCTTGAGAGATTCTATACCAAGATTCTACTCTACTTTGAAGCAAAAATCCGATTCCAATTTTTGACAATGACAGTTTTGCTTTCAGTTAAGGGAATCGCTAAAATGTCTTAAACCTTAGTAGAATCGATCCCTAGGGTAGGCCTAGACAGCGTTACATGGACGATTGAACATCATGTTCGCTTATCGGGATAAACTTGGTGAAAAAGTTTACTGTGAACGTTAAACTCAAGATCGTCCAAGATGAAATCAGAAATGCTAAAGCCATTCAAAAGCATAACCATAGTAAAAAGTAAATGTATCTTATTAGTAGCATTAACTAGAAGTAATTATTAGTAGAAGTATTATTAACAATGCTTAAAGAAGATACAGTTAGATTGAGTTTGCTAGGAAATAAGTCGCTAGTTTTGTGTGAATATTCGTATGTAAATATATCTTATAATCTCTCAACCATAACGCCATTTCCTGAAGAAGAGTAGGCAGAGAGGATAGGACGCCACACCACTTTGTCTTGGCATACTTCTCTTGCTTCCTCCACATTCATATTATGTATGATGTCTTCTCATGCACGCGTGCCGTGTTTTCCAAATTTTCACATGTCCATCTTCAAGTACGTGTTGTACTTAATAATGCCATGTCTTTAAAAATAGTCAGGTTTTATATTGTCGCTTATCTTTAGTCACTCAGTATCAATGAGCTAAGCCCAACTTAAATCAGCCTTGGAATAGGTGCTAATTAGATATTTAGCATTAACGTAGATATTATCATGATAGTGCTGCAAGAAAAGTACTTAAGAGCTATATTTTATTTGGTACAAGATGATTGTGTTAGAAAACATTGCGACAACTACACTATGGAATAATGTACAGTCCACGGGGAACATTCTACAAGACACTTTACACTGCCTTCTTTTGAGTTGATTCTTCAGGCGTAAGAGATTCGATCTGTGGAATTTGTCTGAAAATAAATACATAGATTAATTGAACAGCAATTATATTTTATTTCTACAGAAGGCTTAATGTAGTATTATTTCTATTTTTAATGTTAAACACACAGAGCTATGTAAGTACAATAAATTGAGATTAATATTTCAAGTTTATATATATATATGCGGGTATATATGAACGGGTGGTGGCCCTGTGGGTAGCGTCGCGGTCTCTGAGTCCAGAGATCGTCGTTTCGAATCCCCACCTCAACACGACTCGATTCTTATTTTCATGCACAAGCTGCTTAGGCTTCATTGAAAATAGGTATTTACAAATTGAATTATGTGCAAATATCATAAGATTGCATAGATTTCTTTTTATATAAAAAAATAAATATATATTATGGCACCAATTAAGTGCACAACACAATGTATAAAATAAATTTCTGAGAACATCAAGAGTGAGGAGACAAGTAGGTATTTGAAATAATAAAAAAATAAAACACCTTTAAATTAGACCACTTATATATATATAAGTTGACTAAAAAATGTGTTTTATTTATTAAAATGCAATTCCACCAGAAATGTCAGTAGATAATCTCAACAAACAACATATCTAAGTTATGAAATCAAAACTAATGTTTTATCATAAACATCGTCATCGTATACATCTAATTAATTTGAAAAATATTTGCATTTTGTTTTTGCACTACTTACTTGGTTCTAAATTCATTACTTTTTGAATAATAACTATTGCCCTGTTGTATTCATAGCTCATTATTTCAGAGGACAAAACAATCATTGAAACGAAAATGATCGCCCATGACATCCATATTAATAAAATTATCATTATAAACCAAAACTGAAAAGTGTATTCATATTAGTATTAGTATAGTACATACGAGTAATATTTTATTCACCATGAAGGAAATTTTCTTTTTGAATATTATGTAATTTTTAAGGCTGTACTTTTATTTTGAAGTGTGGTGTTTAATTTATAATTATACCTGTTTTTGCATTTTTAAACTTCATGCATCATCCTCATTAAAAAGCTTGTCTAAATAAATAAAAGAGTATTGAACATTATAAAAGTAATTAAAACTACGGTGTAACAACTTAAAAATAGCTAAAAGCTTTTTGTTTGTAAGCTTTATATAAAAGGAAGTATCTAGAACTAATATATTGCTAAATGTGATATTCCCTGGTGAGGCTTGGTGTGCGCTGGCTGGGGCGACCTGTCCTGGTCTGTTTGTGTGTACGTGCGAGGAGGTCTCAATTTACATCCCATCTCCCAATCCTGTTGTATTGTGTCTTGTTTTGTATTGATAGGAAGGTTTTTAGATAGGTATTGTGATAAGGTACGGCAGGGGACGTAGGAAATAGATAGGATGATAGGATAATAGTGTGAGATGCGTACATACATTCTGTCCTCTCCTCTCTTTTCCCTAAATCCTCTTCAATTGATCCCTTCTCTTCCATGTCCCCTCTATTGAGATCCTGATCGCGGATGCGCGGGTAGATGTCTGGGAAGGAGGGCCTGGCGAGGCAGTATTCTGGGGTGATAGTACTAAGGTACTAATAAATAATAATCGGGGTAGTAACTAACGTTTCCCTACTATTACTCTGGTTAGTTTGGGTGATGGAAACGATGATAATTATAATACAAAGCCGAGACTATGGTAGGGGCAATAAAAGCATTTGTTCGCATACATGACTTAAATTCATCTTAATTCTTTACACATTTAAAATTTATCACACTGACAATCTTAAAATTGCAGTTCAGCTTGTTAAAATGATCGGTCATTCAGTTTGTTAAAATGATCGGTATCAGAGTTGTGCTGGGCTGAAAAAAGACTGAATAGTCAAAAATAAGGGAAAGGGTGGGGTTTTCATTGTTAGCTTTATCTTTCATAGCAAAGAGTCTTGCGTATACATTATTTTGCTAGATATCATATTTAAAACATGAATAATTGCTTACACTAGACGCATTTTTCCAAATAACATCTTTGTTTATTAAATTAGTTGATTTACACAGAAATGATCTCAAAAAATCCTCTTTCCCAGCCAGTAGTGGCCACTTAACCCAGCCAATGACAGGTCATAAGCCCTGTAAACGCCTAGATATCCATATTCCCTTCCAAACTTCCCGTCTCTGTTGAGATGTCAAATTGCACTTATGTGTAACCTAGCCCACTTAGTTGACGAACTAGAATTTTTTAAATCTTGTTTTTGCTCTTCTGTAAAGTGGTGATTTTTGACTTGTATCATTTATCACAGGAGGCACAGAATTAATATATTACATTTTAGTCTGTACGTGAGAAAAATTATTTAAGAGAAAAATTATTTCTTGAATAAATTTTTCGTTAAATTATGTGAAATGTGAACATGCATTAAAACATACTTGACGTGTTCCATAATTTTCAAATTAATTTTAAAAGTGCGAATGTAATGTCGAAAATCCAGCATACCCGAATATCGCTAGTTGAGTTGATATAATCCATGACGTCAACAAGGTCGCTATATGCATATGCAAGTCTTGTTATTCTAGATCTGAAATCTTCGATAATATTTTGATCAAACTGTGTCTTTCTAGCATTCTTCCAATTTTTTATAAACCAAAAGTTGGTCGGCTCGAAATCAACTTCTTCTGATAAGGTGCATTCCTGACCAATTATTTGAGAAACGAGTTTTCTTAAGCGTAGCGTTATATCCCAAATACAAGATACGTATTGGAAAACGTAAAAACTAAAAATCACAAAAGAAATGTATGCTGCGCCACGTATATGATCGAATGTTAAAAGATTAAGATAGTGAATAATTCCAAATATTATGACTGAACCAAGCATAACTGATGCGTAAATTAAAGCAGCCAAATCAACACAGATACGTCTTTTTTTCATATACTCAAAAGGTAAATGTAAACAAGAATCAACATATTTAATCTTTTTTAAAATTTTACAAACGTGTTTCTTTTCAAAAGTTGGCATAATTAACGAAATACATGCAACGGAAAATTCTAACACTAAAATAGCAATATTAATTATTAAGTAAAGTTAATTTGAAATTAGGTCCGATTTGTTGAGTCCATCTACCAATCCGTATACGAAATATGTCTAAAATAATAAAATAAATAGACACGTATAAAATTTTTCTCCACATTGGTTTGGGAACTAATTTTAAATTGCGAAAATTTTGATAGCCAAATATAAAGTATATTTCATTAACAAGTTTGGAAGCCCAATGTAAGTAATAAACAGGCTTTTTTTTATTTTTTTTTACTTTACCACCTTGTTTCGACATTGTTATTGTGAATATGTGCAAAATCCAAAAGGACATACTCTTTATAACGTCGATGGTTAATTCATTTAAATAGATTAAATCTATCTGTGTAATAAAATAATATTATGTGCTATAAAAAAATATAATTAGAACGCCCATATTGTGAATTGTCTACGATTGTTAAATATTAAAAAAAAAAAAAAAGAATTCAGTGATATTCGATATTAGCATGTATCGAAGTTTATAATTCCTCTAATAAATTACCTTGGTTTTTAAATCAATTCATAGCGCTAATGTCAATTCATAACATTAGTTTTATTTAAAAATTTTCAATCTCTATCAACTAGGAACCTAACCTAAATAGTAAAACAATAAAATATTATTTGCAGTGGGCATTATTTTTTTAATTATCAAAGTTATAAATACCGATTCCTTTTTGGATTTGGCGCAAACAAATTTCAATGATGAATCCAGGCAGAACACTTTAAACATATAAACTGGAGTCAGATTTTAACTTACAGTGGGCATTTAAAATTATTATAGCTTTATACAGTGGCGGCGTAGTGTGGGTTGGCACCCGGGGTGGTTTTCAAATGAGCACCCCCCAAAATAAAAAGCAAATACCTACTAAATGTGCTTATGCGATTTTATTTTACTAAAATATTCAATAACATTGTCAAAGTTTGCTTTTCTTTCCCTATCAATTGACAAAATAGAGAGATTGGTTAGTCGCGCTTGGCTCATAGTTGATTTTAAATACGATTTAATTAACTTTAATTTTGAAAAGCTTCTTTCACACAAAGCCAACGAAACGCAAATGGTTAGGATAAATCTGAGACACAGCGCCTAGATTCGGAACATACTCAGAATAGCCCCATTTTACAATGAATCTCAGAACCTCCAGGGTAGTCCACTGGACTGCCACTAATTGGCAAGAAATGCTGGAGGCTTCCAAGTGGTGCCACAGTCGGACAATCTCAAAAATTATGTCTTCATCGGAAAATTCATCATGGATTTTTGACAAATTTGGAACTATTGCACAAAGTTCTTCTTCTGTTGACGTTTCGAAACTAAGTTTTAGGCTGCACAACACCAAATATTATAAGGATGTCATCCATTGTTTTGTATCGATGGTTGAGTTCTCCATATAATTTATCGACACATTCTAACGTTGCTCTCTGCAGCTCCTCGGGCAATGTAAATCCAGAGTCTCTGGCATCTTCTCTATGGCGGACCGCCCCTACTGCCCCCCCTTGCGCACTGGTTTTATATTATGCCTCTAGCAAAAAAACAGTTTTTTCGATTACGCTTTTGTTTCTATATGAATATGGAGCATAATTAATTTGTATTTTTTGAGATTAGTTCTTCGGGTTATTTTGCCTACGGTTTGGTAAAATTGTTTGAACAAGAAAATTGGAAACCTTCACTTAATTCATTGATTCATTTCAGATTCCTTATATAATATATTTTTTCTTCTTTATAGGATTTATTTTTTGTATTTTATTTATTGTATACATATTAATATTTCATGTGTGATGGACTGGACCTTGGACTCTACTGAAGCGTAAGACTGACCATCCTACCTTCATGTAATAAATTGATCAAATCACTGCACTTGATGTACCAATGCAGTGCCCTATGCACCATTGGGTGCGGATAAGGGAAAGTAGTAGCAGTAGTAGTGGGCAAAATGTTTAAAAAATATATTTAATGGAAAACTAAGATAGTTCCATAAGAAAATTTAATTGTCTATAATTTTATGAGCTTTTTAATAACTATTTATTTTTATTTTGCTGCCACCTTTCGTTATTACGATAAATGCAAAAAATTAAAAATTACCTTTTTTCCATTGAATTCATACACATTTTTAAAAATATTGTTCACTGTATTTTTCTAGAAATAGGTGGCTTCCGTAGCGTACTAGCTAAGATGCTAGGATCCGGGTTCGATTTTCGTATTTTTCTAGAAATAGGTGGCTTCCGTAGCGTACTAGCTAAGATGCTAGGATCCGGGTTCGATTTTCGGTGAAAACACAAAAAAATAAAAGTTATTTTTCTCAAGCCCGTGTTTTTGACGTTTTTCCTCTCTGTAATTGGACTTTCTGGCGTGTTGAGGTGGTTAAAAATAATTAAATTTTATTTTTTTCATTTGTCAATAAATTTATCCCTTTTAAAACATCGTTGTTGAAATATGATACTGGTAAGAACATATATTCCCAAAATTACCTAGGTACTTGGATCTGATTTATTTATATTTTAATAATTAACTGTAATGTTCCTCTTTCTTATTTTTATATTATCATTTTACAAACAGGAGAAATTTTCATAATAAGGTCAGAAAACGCAAAAATGCATGTTTGTATTATAATTAATTTAGGAATGAATATTGGTACACAAAAAATCCTAATACAATTTTTTTTCTTCCCGATCATTTTTAAAATTAAAACACATGATTGACGTTTTCTTACTTCCATTTATTAACAGTAGAACCAACATGGCTAAGTTATTATGTTCTGAGAAATCACTTAAACAAATCTTTTGATTGGTATAATATTAAAGAGTATGAAAATATTGTGTCAACAAATTTATAGACTAGCGTACAGTCTAATTGCAATATTCCACAACATGATATTCTACAGGGTCTCCTCTTCAGCTGGTTTTCTAGCATTAGAAGGCTGGATCTGTGGGACTTGCCTAAAAATAAAATGATCTTGTATTATCCTTATAATAGGCCGTATCAACCACATTGAATCGGTACAACACCGGCTACTCAGAAAAGTAGCATGGATGATCGGTCTGGGGAGAGTTGATTACACCGATGAAGATATGGAGTCAATATTGAGAATCTCTAGTCTTCAAAAACGTAGATCTAACATTGATTCCATTTTCATATTTAAATTGCTAAATGGCATGATAGATGCACCATCTTTACAGACTCAAGTGACTTTCTGTATTCCAGTCCGTAGGTTGAGAAATAATGACTTGCTGTTCCTTAGTCACCACAAAACTAACTATGGTTTTCATGCCCCATTGTCGCGAATCGTCTATTTTTAATTTCATTAAACTGAATATGCTGCAATATTGATGGTTAGGTGTAAAAATAGGGGATTTAAGGCTCCGCTAAAATTAAAGTCATCATCACATACCTACGTACTGTTTTATTTTTTATAATTTTAAAAAACTTACATAATTCTTGATAAATCTTAACTTTTTGGATTATAGTTATTCCCCTGTTGTATTCATATATCAGTATTTCGCCAAATAATACTATGATTATTAACTCAATAGTTATGAATATTATCCCACACAACATGACTATTACAGCTTTTGTTACAGAAAACTGAAAAAAAAAAAATTGTAAATAAATTATTAACGTTTCATAACACAGTATGTTTTTATTTAAATAATAACTATAAACAACGAATCTACTTACGTGTCGATCATTATTTATTAGTGCAATATAATCTATATTTATGTAATAATTAATATTAGCTAAGTAAGACAGTAGAAAAAATCCAGTTGTAAGAAAAACCTAAAAATAAAAATCGCTTAAAAAAATAATTGTATGAATAAGTTACCAGAAACAAAGATCTTCTTAAGTTTAAAAAAAAAAAAAAAAAAAAAAAGTGATTCAAGGGAATGCGTCCAAAAAATGTTTTTAGTGGACAGACAGATTTAGTTTGGCAAATTTGAATAAATAAACATTTTTACCCGAAATCCATTTTTGTAGAATTGATGCAATCAACAAGATCGACAATATTGTCATAAGCTCCTGTTAGTCTTATAATTTTAGATCTGAAATCTTCTTCAATGTTTTTGTCGAAATATATATTTCTTAGATCGTTCCGTCTTCCAATAAACCAATTTGTAGGTTCAATATCAAATTCTTCTAAGGAAGTATATTCTCCATCGAGTATTTGAGAAACAAGAATTCTTAAACGTATTGTTACTTCCCAAACATTTATTAAATATTGAAAAATAAACATATTCATAACTGAATACGAAATATACGATATGTAAATGATATGATCAATCGAAGCGGACAAAGTAAAAGCATTGGAGAGATGTACACAAAACATGATTGGTAATAATATATAAGTAGCAAACAAAATATGAGTACGTATTTTTTTTGAACATTCAGAATGTATGCGTAAATAGTTGTCAATACGCATTATTTTTATGAATGTATTTTTATTATTTTCTTTGCTGTGGATTGATCTCACTATTGTAATACAAGCTACTGTAAATCCGAACATTAGACACATTAAACCAATAACAGAAGTTGAGAACCCCCATTTTTTTTTCCTCTTTGTTAAAAAGGCATACGAGAAATATGTTGGAAACAAAGTAATCAAGAAATACGAATACAATTTTCTCCATAGTGAATAAGAAACGACTTTGCAATTTAAAAAACGGTTCTCCTGGAGGCCAAATAAAAAGAAAATCGCATTCAAAATTTTGACAGCCCACTTCAGTGTAAAATCTACTGTTATTTCAGATTTCCTGTTACGATTCATTTTTCTTACTTGCATCGTGCAATTCCTTTTGTAAAATGATATTTCGTTCTAGTAAGAGGTCAGGAAAATTAAATATTCCATTTTATTGTTAATTGCATATCAATAAACAACTTGATATAAATTTCAAAATTTCCAGCAATTAGGAAATTAAGTGGTATATACAATCAGAAGTTACGATACATCTGCCGTGCAAAGCGTAGACCGTCGTAACTCCATAAATCTACTTTGGAGAAAACTACTACTTTCCCTTATCAGCACCTATGGTGCATAAGGCACTGCATTGGCATATGGTTTGAGAAGAAAATATGAGTTTAAATCATTAAAAAAATATTCAGTTACTCCAATCAAAAATTATTTCAAAACTTTAAAATCAAAAGGGCCGTATCAAAACTTTATATTAATTTGTAGGTAATGCAATTTTTTTTTATTTTGGTAAACTTTACAGCCAGTATTAGAGATTAATATCTGTAGGTATAACATAGTATAGAATTGCATTTTTTAAATGAATTGGATATTGGATACCATTTGAGTTAATTATTTTTTATTACAATAATAATTCGTTTTATAAAGGATTAAATGAATATGAACAATCGCCAGATGAAGTTCGAAGTTTAGTTGAAAAAATTGTAAATTACATGTTATTAATAAGTAATAAAGTGTAGTGAAAAAACATTATTAGTTAAATAATTAAAACATGTAAAAACTAAATTACACTAGCTGTAAGAAATTTTTTTATGGCTAAAAAAATGTACAGAAAAACAAACAAATCAATAAGTAACTAAAATTCCAAACTAAAAATGTGAGTTACTGCGGTTTGTTCCACGGCAGCGTAGTAAAATTTAAGTGACTGACTTTATGTTGAATAAACTGTAATAAAATTAAATGCATTAATCTCAGGGTAAAAAAATATGAAAAAGCATAACACGGATAACCACAAAAAACAAATCAAATAGAATCAACAACGACCGTGAAAATCTACGCACATAATTACTATGAATTGCTATGTAAATGTACGACGAGTTTGTTAGTTCATCCCTTCATCTGGTATAAAATGACAGTGTACGTAACTATTGTGGCTACAAAACTGTAACCAAGAGTACAGTCTATGGGGAATATTCCACATGCAGTGAGAATATTTATACGGTTTAGATTTCATTTGGTTAATGAGATGGACAAGACGATGTTATTCTAACTTACTATGCATTGCTATGTAAATGTACGACGAGTTTGTTAGTTCATCCCTTCATCTGGTATAAAATGACAGTGTACGTAAACTATTGTGGCTACAAAACTGTAACCAAGAGTACAGTCTATGGGGAATATTCCACATGCAGTGAGAATATTTATACGGTTTAGATTTCATTTGGTTAATGAGATGGACAAGACGATGTTATTCTAACTTACTATGCATTGCTATGTAAATGTACGACGAGTTTGTTAGTTCATCCCTTCATCTGGTATAAAATGACAGTGTACGTAACTATTGTGGCTACAAAACTGTAACCAAGAGTACAGTCTATGGGGAATATTCCACATGCAGTGAGAATATTTATACGGTTTAGATTTCATTTGGTTAATGAGATGGACAAGACGATGTTATTCTAACTTACTATGCATTGCTATGTAAATGTACGACGAGTTTGTTAGTTCATCCCTTCATCTGGTATAAAATGACAGTGTACGTAACTATTGTGGCTACAAAACTGTAACCAAGAGTACAGTCTATGGGGAATATTCCACATGCAGTGAGAATATTTTTATACGGTTTAGATTTCATTTGGTTAATGAGATGGACAAGACGATGTTATTCTAACTTACTATGCATTGCTATGTAAATGTACGACGAGTTTGTTAGTTCATCCCTTCATCTGGTATAAAATGACAGTGTACGTAACTATTGTGGCTACAAAACTGTAACCCAGAGTACAGTCTATGGGGAATATTCCACATGCAGTGAGGATACAAGGCCTGGATTTCATTTGGTTATCGAGATGGACAAGACGAGCATGTTGGCGATCACCTGCAATATGAAATGAGATAAATCACTGGATGGAAACCCATGTTGGGCTAATATCAAATATTATTTATATTCCAACAGAGACAAAGAAACTCTGGAAACGAATGTGGATTATCTAGGCGTTTACAGGGTTTATTATATTGTACAAAATCCCGTTTCAATGTAACAGTACGGAAATAAAATAACATTTTTGCATTTTCCCAAAAGTTGACTTTTTTGAGTAAGTGCAGTTTATTATTCATGGTGCGATATATAAAGTCATAATTACGTAATATAGCATCTGTTGAAAAAATCAATTCTTAGGTGAATACTGTATGTAAAAGTCAATACAACCAAATTCGGTACAAGATCCCTAAAATACATAGCATTTTCCCAATTTTAATTTGTTACCTGACATGTTTAAGATCCCTGTATATAACTATCGAAACAGGACCTCTGATTAGAAAAAATATTTTTTTTATAAGTATTTTGAATGATACCTTTTCTACTTGCGTCCATATAATATATGGTTTTGCTGTTACTGTTATAATTCACTTTATTGTTTCTTTAGGTTTTATGTTTTCATTGGATTGGTTCTGTTTTTTGTATATATTGTGTTTATTTTATGATCTAAGTGATGTCAGTGCGTATTAGAATAAAATGAATATGTGTTTTTTATTTGTCCCTAAATGAGTTTATTGTTAAAACTCCTAGGGAGCATTGTATTGAAAAAGAAAAAGAATTCCTTATTTTTCTTTTTCCTATGTAATGTTTATTTTTGTATAAATAAAAAAAATTAAAAAAAAAAAAAAGGATTTTTTTCACTATCCATAAATTAATATAGTTAGTATAATGTAACAATTTACAGTATTTGGATATTGTCACTTCACTAGCCCTAAAACACGCGCTGGTCCTGGATAGGGCACATATTAAATGTATTTCTACAATTTAAAAAAAATGATACTTTATGACTCTGCTTTGGGTTTGATTTAGAATTTGGGTATGGCAATTCTAACTGTCTTAAAATACTTTTCATTAAGAAAATAATCCACTTACTTAGGCTTCTGTCTAACATAAGTTTATTAACCACAACAATTCCTCTGTGTTGCTCAAATTTCAGTGTTTCGGAGAAGAAAGTTATAAGCGCCATAAGTACAATGAAATGTAAACACCAACTGAATGCACCAAAACAAACCTAAAATAAAAGTTGAAAAAATTTTAGGCACATCATTATCTTTATCAATAATCCATGTTCGCTATGTGCGCAGCCGATAGATTGATCCATCGGCTGTTTATGTCTGAGCTTCTAATGAACAGGAGGACTCACAGAAACTGGAGACCAAACGCATAGCTTGGAGGCTGTTTGTGGAATACTCAATCCAATTTTCATGATTTATTTATGTGAAAAGACACAAATAGAAAGTCAAAAATAATGTATATGTCACGGGACATATACGTGGTGTAATACAACTTGATGTACAAGCGGAAAACTAGTGTATCTACATCATATCTGGAGTCGATTTTGTAATTATATTTTTTTTTATTTGACCCATAGTTTTCGAGAAAATTGAGTAAGGAATTGTTTTTTTTTTCCCATTTTTTTTTTGCAAATTGTCAACAAATATAATTTATTTAGTCAAATTAATACTATTTTTAAAGAAAACAAAACTAAAAACCGTACTTTAATGAGAATTTGTGCAATTTTACTTAATCTGCAGTACTTCTGAAAGCATTTACGAGAAATTTATTTTTTGTTTTTATTTAACTCAGAATCAAAAATCACGTTACACATTTGATGGTGATTTTTTTTTTCATTAGGACCCGGTGAATGGTCAATCAATCAGAGAATTTCACTATAACTATGGGAATTCATGTTTATTTATATAAATATTTTTATCTTATTATTATTATATTTTTATATATATATTTATATATGAAACACACTTTTGTTTTTAAACTGCTTACGTGTATTTATTTTTAAAATGCCTACCGGTTTCGGAGATAAAACTCCTTCTTCAGGGCTTTGTATAATAATACGTAAAAAGTTTATCTCAATGTATTATTATACAAAGCCCTGAAGATGGAGTAGTATCTCCGAAACAGGCTGGCATTTTAAAATAAATAAGTAGTTTACAACAAAAGTGTGTTTCATTTCATAATTATGGAAAGATACAAAGCGAGTGCTACTAGCATTGAGTTATATATACAATATTATTTATTGAAAGAAAGGAAAAATCAAATTATACCAATTCCAAGCGTTTATTTTACTTTTGAAAGCTCGATTATGTATCGATTAAGGATGTCCTAATGCGTTACCGAATCGATTTCTCATAAAAATCTACTTAATTTATGAAGAAGTTTTAATCAATTTAAACACATGTTTAAATTGATTTACTTTTTTGCTCAACATTTTGTAGTTTATAAACATACCCAGACGTTTGAAGCAGAGTTTATATTACGAAAGCGCTGTCGTAAAACTTTTTTTTTTTAACAGTCTTTATTCAATAAAAAAAATATCACAAAAATACATAATTTCTTTAAAAATAAACTTTAAATACAGTCCCGATAAACTCCTTAATTGGAGTTTGTCATCGGGTGCAGGAGCTACAGAAAACCCAAATATGCATAGGACTATTTAATTGTCGTAATGTAAATTGAGAAATTCTGTGTCGCGACAAACAAAGAAAAAAAAACAAATAGGTTTTAATTTAAATCACATTTAATATTTTTTCATGGAAAAAATCAACTTGAATAATCCTCGTTGCATAAGTAGGCTCAAAAAAAAAAAACATCGGTATCGATAAATATCGGAGCTAAAGAACATGTGCTTCACTATCGTAAAGAAAAAAACATGCTTATAAAATACTAACATCTATAGAAAAGTTTCTTGAGGTCATTGCAGAGTTGATGCCCACCAACAGAGATACAAAACAGCAAAATATTGTAAATAAAACCTAGAAATTGAAATAAAAAATAGAAATTTATTCAATACTAAGATAAATGTACCTACTCTGAGAAAAAAGTTTGATTTAATTTAAATTTGTAGGTATGTCGAAAAGGGATTGGCGGTGATGCAAGTGAAAATAAATGATAAATTGATGACAATTTAATGATTATTCACCATGTATTTTAGGATCATGTGAAGCTTTGCCGTTCAGGAAATTTACGGGACGTGTACCATAGGAACTACTTATAATAGCCCGCATAACATCATGATGCCTTATGCACATTTTAATGTAACGCATAAAAACTTTTTATATTAAAATTAATATGTAGGTACATATCTATCTTTGACGTTTGAATACGAACGCAAAAAAACAACAATTATAATAAAAGCACAAGATTGAGATTAAGTATATTTTTCCTTTTTTTGTTGTTGTTGTGATAGCGTCTAATAAATCGATGAAAGCCGGCTGCACACTCGAAAAAGCATGACTCATTGTCACGTTCCACCTGAGCCGAGTGTGCAAGCGAGAGCGCGGAACAAGCGATAGAGAGGCACGTTTGGCCTAAGCGTTCGGTTTGTGACGCATCTATCTCTCTACTCCATCGGCCGATGCGTCCGAGTAGAAGGGAGACAGCAGCAGCACACAAGAAGAAAAAACAAAAAAAATGTTAATTTATGGAAAAAATTGCAATTTTCAATTAACTCCTGCTTTGTATACAAAATAATGATAATTCAGTAATAATAATTCAATTCAATTCATAAAAGTATGTTTTTTTTCATCAATGTTTTCTTATGACGTTATCACGTAAAATTATCATCCGTAAACCGACTTTTCAGACAGCCAAAAGTTTTTTTTTTTACATAAAAGTATTATATGTAATAATGAATTCTATTTAACAAATTAAGAAAAATTAAATTAATGTATCTACCTGTATTCCATATGAAAAATTAATTATATCTATATTGTCAGCGAGTTTATCATAAACTGTTGCAATCATGAAAATTCCTTCTCCAGATTTATCCCAAATATCTTTATTTTTAATTGTGTTAACCTGTGGTTCCCAGGTCGATATAAACATAAAATTCTGGGTATTGAATTCTATTTCATATTCCCTTGGGTTGATTAATTTGTTGTGTTCGTAATTCCAAGTAAGCTGTCTTAAAAGAGCACGTAATCGAAAAATCACCATCCAAATGTCCAAAATGTATTGCAATATCATGAGATCCATCACAATCATAAATATGTACTCTTGAATAATTAAAATACCAATCGCGTAGAACCAGACGTAAATATCTACCAAAATGGCGGTTAGTACATTTATCATTATTATCCAAAAAAATATGTAAACGGAAATACGCATCCTCGCATGACATTCTGAAGAGATTTGAAGGTGTTTATTTACAAAAACCAAGTTATTTATCAGAGTTAAAGTCGATTTCGTTGTTAAAAACTGCGATAGTATCATGGACGAAAAAGCCGTGCAAAAAATAAGTACATAACCTAAATTTTCCGTTATTATCGATGGTAACTTAGCAAACGTTTTAAAGCTCGAAATTTTCTGGATAAAACTGCATAAAAACAAAGACGTTGAAATTAAAAGTAATATCATTGAATAAACTTTATAAACATGTGAATTTTTTTCTACTCTGTTATTTGAATATTTAAATTTTTGTATTCCAAAGAGGAAAAAAATGCAACTCAGCTGACGAAGAACAGTGCTAAAGTTTAATTTCATTTTTTAAATTTAAATATACATAGCCTTTCAAAATTTGAAAGATCGCATATTGAAGTCGTAAACGACGCGACGTGCAGACAAAATCGTTTAACTGTGCCACTAGGGTAAAGTATTTAATACGTAATGATAATGAACACAAATTTTTATAAGCTGGTCTAATCTAATTATCGACGACAAATAGTTGAAACCCATATCAATCACTTTATCAGATATTAAATATTAAAATAAAATGTCGTTGGTAACGTTTTTACAAGTCATTAAATAAATAACGTTTTTATATCTTGACAATGTAAATACGCACTAACGTTAATTAATTAATAGGAAAGGAAAATAGGTTTTTTACCTGCGACTAAAATACTAACAAAAAATTGACATGTCAAACCTTCCAGAAACAAGTGTAGTAAAAGCCAAAACTCATTTGGACCAAAATGGTTTTTATGGCATTCGTTTTTATAGAAGGGTCGTAAAAGCCATTTTAGCCAAAATGAGTTTGACATTTACTACATTAAATTGGTTGCTCGAAGGGTCATTGTGGTTCAATAAAGTTTTTAAAAGGTTCTAATTTTATGATACGTGTACTTTAGAAAATGTGTGATTCGAGTTAAGCAGCAATTTGGAATAGTTTAATTTAAATTTTATAACAACTCCATTTTTCCAATCTTTAGGAAAAAGCATATTTTACTTGGGACACAAACTAACATGAAAATATAATAAGAAAAACAGGTAATTACGTTGGATCAAAGCTTTGCTTTGTTTTATGGATCAATAGAGATAAAAACTTAACAAAAAGACATTATGAAGGATATCTGAGGACTAGTTTAACAAGGAAAATAAATTAGGTTACTAATTAAAATTGTGAGCTTCCTTTCATCTGATAGAGTATAATAGTATACGATGCCATGGTGGCAATAAAGCTATGGAACAAGGAGCAGTCTACAGAGAACAGCCCACAAGCAGATAAGTTGAACGATCTGGTCTTCAGGTGATTCTCCAGCACTGCCAGGCGAGAACGTTGAAGGTCGGCTGTAATTAAAGAACATTGATATAAATTGGTATCAATTTGACTTATATCCAAAAATACTTTATTACCTGTAAGTGAGGTGTTTGGAAATCGAATTGTCATAAAATGTATCTAAAAGCCTCCAATTATGAAGCACGAAAATGATAATACGAAATAATTGTAACTTAATCACAATAGAGCTTTCCCGTCACATTTAGAAAAAACTCAATGTTTTTTGCTGCTGTTAATATCTTCTTTTTTTTTAATGAGTAACATAAAAATCCGAGGGCTTATTTCAAGTAAAGAGGTGACAGGTAATCCCCGTTGCTGTTGTAAGGTTAATAATAGGCTGTTAGGCAAATAAAATATACGTATGAGTATATCTCATTGTAGTACCCAGTTTTTACAGGGAACCTGAAAATTGAAAACAAAAAATGAAAAAATATTGTCGATTCATACTTAGTTCACGACCCAGCGATAACTTATGGATGGTAATGATGGCTCTTCTGTTTTCGTACTTTACCGCTTCAGCAAAATATGTAAGGATAGCTATAATCAACATAAAGTGACTGTTCCAATTTGTAACTGAAAATAAAACTTTGAAAATCTAAAAAAAAAAAAACATTATTTGAGAAGGTAACGAAAGCCTTTTGCATAATTGTAATAATTCTGAAATAATTTTCTGTCTAATTTATTTCTAATGTACACAAAACTCTTCCATTTATCAATATTAGAACTTGTGCATTGGTGCATTGGTACACCAACGATTGTAATATATACATAAAGGCAAGATAATTTAGGGATAAGTCTTGGGCATTTGTCTAAAATAAACATTATTTTATTAAAAAACGGAAAACGTGCAAACCATACATTGTTCAATTCATTTCCTAGTTCTTTAGCAAATATGAAAGAATTTAATCCAACTAAGGAAGACCCAAAACAGCAGAAGATTATAAGTAAGATCTGCAAATAAAAAGGAACAATTAAAGCAATTTGACAATATTGTTATGTAGTATTTAGGTTTTCATAAATTCATTGTATGCTTACTTGAATTCCATAAAATACATTAATTTTATCATAGTTGTCAGCAAGTTTATCATGAATTGCTGTAAGCCTTAGAATTCTGTATTCGAGTTCATCGTGAATATTTGTTCTCTTAATGAAATCTTCGTTTTGCTGCCAGTTTTTAGAGAACAGCAGGTGATGGTCTTTAAATTCAATACACCACCCCAATGGTAATGACGCTATCTTCAACCCATCTGACCAAGTTAACTGAGCAATTAAAATACGAAGCCTGGTTGTTACCATCCAAATAAATATACAACATTGAAAAACGATTAAATGCATCGTCAACAACAGAAAATAAGTTATGAAAAACACTGCGTCGGCAGAGAAATACCAAATTAATAAATCTACTAAAGTTACGAAAGAAAAGAATGATAATAAAACCAAAATTGAACAGTGAATTTGAAATCGCATTTTGATGAAACAATCTGAAGGAAGGCCAAGAAGCGTGTCAACACATTCCAAATTATACAAATTGGTTAGCAGGATTCGAGGATTTAAAATCAGAGAGATTAAAATGCATCCAATCCCAGAAAACAACACGAATACATTTCCCAAATCTTCAGTTAAACCGAATGATGTGTTATTATGTACATGGCTATTGTACCTTTGCTTCAATCTATAAACAAAGAAACCCCCTATAAACAAGAACACAATAATTGCCACTATTCTATACCATTTGGGACTCGGTATTGGTTTCATTTTGAAGTATGAATGTGTTTGAATCCCAAAAGGAAAATACAAGGAATTGATTAGAGAAAGAACATCAAAAACGTTTTGAAAATCTAAAACCTCCTTTGCCAGTAAAAGTTTCTTTATTTTGGAGGCCATATTTTAAAACCAGCGTTCAATAGTGTCGGTCATTAGAACAAAAGTGGTATTGAATACGGACATTATTGAAACACACATTAATTAATACTTTACCTGACTATGTTAACCAATCAGATAAAATAAAGAATAATAAACGACTATTGATGTATTATTTTACTGAATATTTAATAATTTAATCTACATTCATGTAAAAATTAAGTTTTCATACATCAACACAAAAGTTTTGTAACTACATATTTCAACAATCAAGCAATCAACACTATATGCAAACCACTATTTTTTGTCAGGTAGGTCTTACAAATTAAAATATATGTCGTGTTATTCACTCATTCAATTAATATTTTTCTGCTAAGGATAATAATAAATAATAAGGTTTAAATATAACCACTAAACAACTAACATTGGACCAAATAAAAGCACGAAAGTTTGAATAAGTATTTTTTTTAATAGAACACAGAGATTTTTTTATTACATAAATCAAACAATGCACTGTACCTGGAAGAAAACAAAAAATGTTCATGCAATAAATCAATGTTCATAACCTAATTATTTTGTGAATATTATATTATAGGTAAGTATTTCAAAATATGTTTAAGTATCTTTTTTTTAAATGTTTTTTAAAAAAAAAAAATTAACCACCTCAACGTATTAACCATATACGTAATAATGCATGACTAAAAGCTATATGGGTTTAACTATTTTAACAAATCAACGAAAACTAGATTAAAAAAATTAATAACTACTAAAATTTATGTTGATGATATAAAATGAATATCATATTTATGTGTTTTTTTAGTTTGTAAGCAAAGTATTGAGGTTGTATTTTTAAATCCTACCACTGTTTTTTTTAAACATTCTACGATGTGAATTTCCGACAAATTACGAAATTCATTGAGTTGTAGATTTTCAACAGTAAATAGTTCTTCAGGGTTCTCACATTGAGCTCATTACTATAAATATTCTATTCCACTCATCTGGCAGAGCACAATAGTGTATGAAGCCAAAGTAGCAATGAAACTGTGAATTAAAGAGCAGTCTACTGAGAACAGTCCATAGGCGGACAAGTTAAATGCCCTGCGATTGATATAATTCTCCAAAACAACAAGGCGGGAATGTTGCAGATCACCTGAAAGAACAAAGAATAATTAATTCAGAATTTAATGCATTAAACTATATACAAACAAGATTCTGATACAAACCAGTATTCCAGTCTAAAGTAAGTTTATTGATGGCAATAATAGCCTTCTGATTTTCGTATTTAAGCGCCTCAGCAAAATAAGTCAAAACAATCACAATAAGTACATAGTGTACATTCCATTTCATATTTGCTAATACAGCTAGAGCTATCTGAAAACAAAATTAATATCAACACATTTACAGAATAGGGTAAAATTAAAGTCGCTCAAGAGCAAAAGCGTTAAAAAACCATAAAGCCCACTTTATACGGAACAGAAAACTGTATAGTTTATTGTGCAGTATGCAAACTGTCCCGTATAAAACGAAAACTGTATGGAATATTGAATGGCCGACGCTGACGACGCAACGTTTGGCAAACCTTTCAGCTAACGTTTTTTTAATGTAAACGATATACTAAAACAATCAATTTTAATGATGTATCAGAGTTATCAGGTTTTATTTTCGTTACTTATCGTATATATTTTAATTTTTATTTATCATCTTCTTCTTCTTTATCAGCCAGTGTTCGTCCACTGCTGGACATAGGCCTCCCCCATATTGGTCCATGCTTTCTGTCCTGGGCCTCGAGCTGCCATCTGGATCCTGCAGTACTTTTTATATCATCTGTCCATCTTCTTGGTGGTCTTCCTACAGGTCTCCTTGCAGCTCTAGGTCTTCAGCAGGTTCGTCCATCGGTCCTCATTCTGGCGTGCCACATGTCCAGCCCATGTCCATATTTATCATATTTATTGCAATTTTAATGTATTGTTGCATCATCAATATTATTATTATAATTTTTTTATTTTATTATTATACATATTGTAATCCTAATATTATTGTGTTACTTATTGGGTGACTTATTATTGTAAAAGGTACCGAGTACCGTTTATATGAAATAAAATAAATAAATAAAACGTAAAAAACAAATAAACATATTATTTACATTTAAAGCTATATAATTTACAATTTTTCTGTACGCAAAACATCCGATAATAACGACCGCGCTTAAAAAACACACATATTTAGCGTGTCTTTTGACAGACTGCACAGTTTTCTGAACAAGAAACTGCGCAGTTTTCTGATCAAGAAACTGTGCAGTCTTCTGTCCCGTATAAAGTGCGCGTAAGATTCAAACCCTTTCATTCATTCAGCAACTGAAAGTGGTACCACGTACTAAAATTCAAAATGGCTTGAACTAACAATTCAAAATATACTGTTAGAAAAAAATTGCAGTTGTGTTCTCAAATAGGAAATATTACCAATTATAATACATGGTACATTTTTGTACCATCAGAGAGCAATAGATTAAGTAGACATCTTGGTGGCAAAAATGTAGATAGAATAAATTAAATACTTTGTATTATTGATATCTCAACAGAGACAGAGAAACTCTGAAAACGAATTAGGGTTATCTAGGCGTTTACAGGGCTTATGACCTGTCATTGGCTAAAGAATATTAAAAATATTTCAAATCTGTCGTAAAACACAGCTCGCATGTGGATTCTTCTGTACAAACTTTACAAATATATAAGTTTCAAAAATTTGTCATACATGGTTGTCAGATGATGGGCGGAATGGGGAATGTTGTAATACATCAATCAAGTGGCCACTTAACCCAGCCAATGACAGGTCATAAGCCCTGTAAACGCCTAGATAACCCACATCGTTTCCAGAGTTTCTCTGTCTCTGTTGAGATATCAATAATATCTGATATCAGCCCAGCATGGGTATAATCCAGTAATTTGTCTACAAGTATTTGTATTCATTCAAAAAATGTTGTTGTTAAATACTTTGTACTTAGTGATAACATCATCATAAACAATCTTTTAATTAGATTTTTCTAGATCTTTGTCGGCCGATACTGTAATAATTATATTATATGTATTTAACATAATGGTACTTTACATTGCTGAAATATCTTTGAAATGCCTTCACAGATATTAATGCATTAATTCCAGTTAAGAATGTCCCAAGGCAGCAAGATATTATAAGCATTACCTACAACAAAAAAAAACATAAAAACAGTTTTATACATTAAAAGCTTCATGGTAAAGAAAACTAAAAAAATGCGACGAATACAAGTCAGTAGGTACTTACATGGATGCCGTAGTATGTATTTATAAAATCACAGTTTTCAGAAAGTTTGCCATACACTTTGGTTAATCTAAAAATTCTCTCCTCATATTTATCATTTTTATAAGTTTTCATTAGATTTTTTTTCTTTTCTTGCTGATTTTTACCATAGAAATCAATCCTTGGATGTACGGTCACAAAATTAGATTTGTTCGCCCAAATTAACTGAGCGCAAAAAATACGATGTCGAATAACTACCATCCATATGTCCACACATATTTGAAAAACCACCATATCCATAATGAACACACTAATATAAGAAATAACAAAGGTTATTTCCATATCAGCGTACCAAGTGATAAAATCATCCAAGCATATAAAAAATATACATGAAAATTACCATAGAAACACTACTAAAAAAAAAATTTTGAAACGCATTTTTGAAAAACTGTTCGGATGTATGCCTAGAAGTTTGTCGACACTTTCCATTTTTAACAAATTATTTATTACGAAATTAGGATTATAAATCTGAGCCCATAAAACGCTAAAAGTTGCGGTGGTAAATACTAATATGTTTCCTATATTTTCTGAAAACACCACCGAACTAAATTCTTGGCTGAATCTACGTTTCGTCTCGTTAACAAACAGTGCTAATACAACCAAAATTATAAGTATCGTTTAAAAACCTATACCACTTAGAACTTCGCAATATTTTATTTTTATTAAATGAATGTTTCTTTATTCCGCAAACGAAATAAACATATTGTAATGGAAACAAAATATAGTTGAATGTTTTTATATCCATTTTTTGTGCTGATGAATTAGGCTACAACTAGTTGAAACGACTGATGCTTTTATGTGATATGTGGAGTATATAAAATGTATTATTATACAAAATTTTGTATAATGAGTCTGTTTTACTGTACCGTATAGGGCTTGACACAACCGAATGTGCCAGTCAAATAACTCAAATATTTCAATTACCGAATCATAAATTATTCCAATATGATTGCGTAGAGAATTATTAATTATTTTTTTGACATTTATTAATCATCGCTAATAAATTGTTGACTATAATTATTTGGACAAAAGGGATTAATCATTTTTATTCATTCATATTCATATTAATTTATAAATTGTTAACTGTGAAAATTCGACAGCCAATGGTATGATGGTTTGATTTTTAAACACTGAAAGCACTAGGCATTGGACCGATCTCGACGCAGCGACTTTGTTTCCAAACAAATTTCCTACTACCGAAAAAAGCGATCTAACATCGCATACTGCTGGCATAGTGTATAATGGCGCGACATGCGGTATAGGTCTGCAGTGAGCTCTCATAGATAGTTTGTCCTTTTTACTTTGCCGTGTATTTTACCAAGCACGTCGACGCGACACTCTACGCTTATTTATTTATACTTTATATAAAATACATACTATTTTGATGATAGTTTTATTATTAACTATTATTAATTTATATTGTTTATGTACATAAAGGTACAATCGTTTACCATTTTTAAATATCACCGCACGCTCCTGGGTCGCGGTCGGTAGGTATAACGTAGTATATATACTGAATTCGATTTCAACAAATTATGACATGCGATCCCTCAGGCGAATGTGTAGTAAATCTATGATTAGGTGCAACGAGTAAAATGAAAGGCTGAGATAAGCATTCTCAAAAACATTTAAATAGGTATTTTTTTCTGTTAAATGAATTGTGTATGACGCAAGTGTGTAGAGGTGTAGAAAGGCCGGGAAAAATACGGTATGATTAACTTAGTATGACAAGTAATTGAAAGTGATTGGCATACGTGAATGAGAATGAGTGTGGAGGAAATAAAGAAATTGTTTTTTAAGGGAAATGGCGTGATCGTTTGTCACCCAAATAAAAAAGGAAAGGGACAAAGACCTACTACTTCTACTACTTCCCTTATCCGCACCCAATGGTGCATAGGCCACTGCATCGGTTCACCAAGACTTAACAAAGAGTAATCATTGCAAAAGCAGTAACGCATAGTTATTTAAATTATAGATTTGCAAAAAAGTGCATGAACGATAGATTCATGTGTCTTCCTTTAATTTATTAAAAAACGGTGTCAAAACAATAGTAATTTAATTAAATGTATTCATTAGAAATTTTATTGAAAATTATTTATTACTTGACAATGATTTGTAAGTAAATATATCAGTCTATCAAATTAGACACTTATTTCATTATTGATAGACTTAAAAGACCTACTTATTTTAATGGTTTAAAAATATAAGTAAATGTATCAGGAACAAAATTATATAACTGTTAACATTTCGCCATAGTCAACGTCATTAAACTAAGTGTTACTTATTTTTCTACCACTTAATGAATGTAGTCAATATCACTTAGAATTAGTTATCAACTCATTTGGTCAATATCTTCACACGATTACCAAAACATCGACATTGTTTATGATGGAATTAAAGGATAAACACTATGCCTTACTGCCACTTAACTACGTTTATTTTCTATTTGGGGTTCAAAAGTATAAGTACAAGAATAATAAACTAGTGCCCCACTCCAAGTGGTATAGATGTCTTGTACTTTTTATCTTATTGCTTGTTTCGATATTGTTTATTTTTGAGCTTAAAAAACGATTCGATGAAGATGAACAACATGCGGAAAATACATTGGGATTGACTGAACATCTGGGAGGCATTTTAGTTGCATGCGCTGGAGGGATAAGCATTATTGTGCCACAGATTATAAATCCATACTTTATGACAAAGAATTTGATAAATTTGGAGTTTATTGACAAACATCTTGGTGTACCTACTGAATATTTTGTTAAAGAGCGTTCTTCTGTATTCTCGGGAGTTTTTGTTCTCCTTACATATGTTTTTTTCATTTTATCCGTAGATTTTTATGTTTGGTATTCTCAAATTACAGTTCCATACTATATTAATTACACGTTTATATTGACTGCAGATTTGGTAGTTTTTCAATGCTGTGTAGATATTTGGATGGTGTTAATACGCTATCGAATCCTTATTGGCCAACTCTCTTGGCCATACAAATCAAAGTTACAATCAGTCGAGTTTAAACAGAAGCACTTGCTTTTCTCTAAAAATTGGCAGCCAAAAGATGATTTCATCTTGAAAACTAATATCAATGATGGATACGATGAAAGGATAATTAGACTTTCAGAGGTTTACGACAAAATTGCAGATAATTACGACATTATCAACACGTATTATGGATTTCAAGTAAGTATATATTTGATTACATGAATACATTTTAAAAAACAGCTTTCTTTTTCTATTAAGATAGTTTTTTCAATTTACAGATACTACTAACAATAATTCGCTGCTTTGGATCTTTCATAAATGGAATCAATGAAATAATATTCTTGGATTATATATCAAGCTTGTCTATAAATGTAATATTTTTTCTTATATTGTGTAATAATTATTCATGTAATTGCACTTTTTTAACCACCTCAAGCAAGGCCCAATAAATAGGGGAACAACGTCACAAATTCAGGCTTGAGAAAAATCACTTTATGATTTTTTGACAAAATTCAATGCACGTGAATCAGTCTTAGCCATTCTACGTGCCTTGTATATTTAAAAGCAAACAATAAATACATTTTACACCAAAATCATGCACCATATGTTTTTTTATGTACAATCCCCCATCTACGTCATATTTTGAGCCGATTTTGTGTTTTTTTTTTTGCCCCATGATTTTTATGAAAAGTTGCTTTTTTTCGAGAAATTCTCACAAATTGTAATCAAGTATAGTTTGTTCAGTCAAATTAATACTATTCATAAAGAAAACGAAATAAAAAAGTAATTTTTATAGACATTTGTGCAATTTTCCTTAATCTACGGTACTTTTACAAGAAAAAAAAATCTTTTTTTTAAGCTCGGATTCAAGTCATATTACTTATTTAACTCCACGTATGATGTAGGATGTAGATACACAAATTTTCGGGTTGTACTACGAGTTTTGTTACTCCATGTATATTAGGGTGCTTCTTATTTTTCGACTTTTGAAAAATTACTGCGTCAGCCCGCCATTCGCTTCTATCATCTAAAAAACGAACCCATATTTTTTTTTTTTTTTTTAGATGTTTTTAGGGGTCGCTACCTCGTGTCAAAGTTTGAAAAAATTATGATAATGTTAACTTGCAGCTCTATGTACATAAAACAGTTATATTCATCATTTTACATGATTAAACATACTAATGCTACTCTTTCACAATAATCCGTACAAGGACACACGACATTTGTTTTCGACAACTGTTGTTTTGACATCAACGCTCAAAAGTGCAGGTACCGATCCATCAGAGTACAATATAAATTCATCCTGAATTCGTCGCCAGCGTATTTAGCGGAATCCTTAAAGAAAGAATTTAACCCAAATACGCCTCTTGCTGTTCATTGGGATGGTAAACTGATCGAAGACATAACAGGACACAAAACAGTGGATCGCCTTCCCATTTTAGTGTCCGGACAAGGTGTAGATCAAACTTTGGCAGTTCCAAAACTCAGTCATGGAACTGGGGATGCGTGTGCTTCAGCTGTTTATGACACTATTCTTTCTTGGAACTTGAGCGACAAAATAAAATGCTTTTGCTTCGACACCACTGCGGTCAACACTGGTTAAAGAGCAGGTGCTTGTATTCTATTAGAGCAAAAATATGGAAAAAGATGCTCTTTGGTTGGCCTGTCGTCACCATATAATGGAAATACAGCTGGAAGCAATCGTAGTTCAAGCACTAGGTCCATCAAGCGGACCGGAAATATTGATCTTCAAAAAATTTAAATCTGCTTGGCCTAACATTCACCAGAATAAGTTCAGTATAGTTTCTTCAGACTCTGACGCTTTAAGATGCGTAGAAAATATAGCAGGCAGCACAATTTCATTTGCTGAAGAACAGCTAAATGATTATCAGCCACGTGACGATTATAAGGAACTGTTGACACTTACAATAATATTTTTGGGAGGTATGCCTAATAAAGGGATATCATTCAGAGCTCCAGCAGGTCTTCATCGCGCACGATGGATGGCAAAAGCAATTTATTGCCTTAAGCTTTTTATGTTCAGAGACCAGTTTAAACTGACAAAAAAAGAACTTAAAGCCATTACTGAAATTTGCGTTTTCGTCGTAACGATTTATGTAAGATGCTGGTTCCAAGCTCCGTGGCAACTTCACCACCAAGGAATGACTTGTGACTGTTAAAAAATCTTAAGAAATTTGAATATATAAACAAAGCTTTGTCCAAAAAAGCTCTAACGAAGTTCCTGGGGCATTTATGGTATCTGTCCGAAGAACTTGTTGCGCTTGCTTTTTTTGATGACGAAGTTTCTCTTGAAAGCAAACAAAAAATGGTGATTGCACTGATGAGGAAGGTCCAGATTATAGCCCCAAAGCGAATCACATTGGATCTAAGTCACATCGAAGAAAAAAACATTCAGAATTTCGTGACCAGCAACACCTTAAGATTTTTCAGAATCCTGGGAATTTCGTCTGCATTTTTGCAAAAAGACCCTCGTCTTTGGGAAGAAGATAAAGACTACAAAGCTTCCAGAGAAATTGTACGCTCTATGAGAGTGGTGAGCGACATTGCGGAACGCGGCGTCGTACATTGATTGAAGAATTTAATAAACTAATTACAACAGACGAAGAACAAAAACAATTCCTTCTTTTGGTTATGAAAAAATTCAGGCAAAAGTACCCTGATACAAAGAAAACTACTTTATTAGCATAAGTAACTTTTTTTTTATCCTTATAGTTATATAATTTATGTTTGCTTGTCTTTTTCAGAACTTAATTTTCAATCGCTGGTAGCGACCTTTAAATATTATTTTAAAAATAAAATAAAAAATTTGTATTATTTTTTTGCGCCTTAGAACAGAATAAAAGGGTGACGCACATCAATTTTAAAAAAAAATTTTTTTTGCCTATTTAAGAAGCACCCTAATGTATATTGTATAATGTATACCTGGCTACTAATAATTTCTAAATCTAAACTGTGAATTATAAACTCATAAATTCTTTTTTTTCTTTTTTTTCCATCTATATAATTTTTCCCTTTTTAAATCAAATTTTCTTTCTGTTTTAAAATATGCATATTTTTTATTTTGGTTTTGTTCTTATTCTGGATATATTTATTTAGTTTTTTATATGAACCTAAGAGGCTTGCACTCCCCAACTCAAGTTTGGAATGAATTTATATTTTATATTATTATTATTCTCAGTAATTAAAGGGCGATGATTCGAAAATTGAAACTTTTCAGTGAAATAACGAAATTTGAGAAATTAATGTGGGCTTCATTGGAATTGAAATAGACTTTGAAATAATGTTACATAAAATATAAAATGAATACAAGTTTAAATGACTGAGGCTGAAATCTAATCACAAAATGAGTTTTGGCATGAAAATTGATTTCAAATTCTATGTGGAGAAAACATTCAAGTCCCACATTGGATTGATTTTTTACGCGTCTGAATTTTGGCTTTAAAATCGTTTTCTTTCAAAGTTAAAAATAATTATTCATTTTTCGTACTCATCTCCCGTTACTCTTGCAGGCATTTTATTTTATGAAGACAAGATTATCAATCTTATGCTTCAGTGCCAGTTCAAGGTATTAACTATACCAATATATACTCGTATGTACGAAGGATTAGCGCGAAAATATTAAACAAATATTTACCCTTATCAATCGTCTTCTACGTTCTATACAATAAAGCATAATTTCTTGTTTATTTTCAGTCAATCAATGTTTTACTCTCCAACCTCAATTGGAATATTCACTACGTGCTGATCCTAGCAGTATTTACGTATTTTGCAGAGGCGCTAAAGTACGAGAACCGGAGGGTCATTATTATCATTAATAAGATAACTCTGGATCAAAAATTAAGTTTGTATTATTAATATCGTATTTTATTTATATATGTTTTTTATATACTGTATCATAACCACCCCAAACGCCAAACAATCTAATTACGAGTTGAATATCATTGCTTTACACCTTATCAGTTGAATATCATTGCTAAACACCTTATCAGTTGAATATCACCTTTCTATCAAAAAAAACACCTTATCAGCTGAATATCATTGCTAAACACCTATCAGTCTTCGAAAAAAAAACGATCTTGATTTATTTATTTTGATCTCATCGGGTCTCGAACCTATTAAAATCTTAGTAGATACAGATCTAAGAAAAGTACTGAGGCTAGAAAAAAACGTGTTTCGACCTAAAGCATTTTACATGGTACCAAGTTCGCGGCAAACACAAAATGGGATCTCAAATTGGGTTTTTTATTTTACGTGCATTTTAATTTCCACCTATTTCTTTATATTTTGCTGCCACCTTGAGTTATCCAGAAAAATTAAATTCACATATGTTTTTGTAAATCCAGACCTACTTTCCTAGGAACATTTTTAAATATTATATGTGATAATTTTTTCGAAGATTTGTAAGTGTAAATAAATCTTGAGTTGAATTTCTTTAATACCATAATTTATAACTGGGCAATGCCCGTGCTGGGGCGTATATTCATTTACAATACTTTTTTTTTCCTTGTAGGTAGTATAAATTTAAATAATACTAAACATCTATTTTGGTGGGGTGACCATCTCAAGAGACACTTCTCTGGGCCCATCTCATGAAGCCAGTTTTTCTCGAATAGACAAAATTTATTTTTAACTTTTTCTAATTTATTTTCAGGTGGGATACAATTGTAAATTCTGAGAGCCAGATATATTATGTGACTTTTTTGACCAAATGCGGTTTTCATTTTAGGTGTCACATATAACTGACTCCTTTTACTTCTTGTGTTGTAGATGGTATTTTTTATGTTTCCACCATCTACATGTGCATGAACTAGTAGTGCCTTTGCATATAATGCTGGCCTCAGGGCCAAATAAAAAAATATGTAAATAATATTAAATATTATTATTAATATATTTTTTAGTCCTGAGCTTCAACGTTCTCGTCTTTCTAGCCATATTGTTTAAATTATCACCTGACCTTTAATGCTCTTGCTTACCTATTTTGATTTAATGATCAATATATTTTTTACAGCTGACGTTCAACGTTCTCGCCTTGCCAGACTGGAAATTAATATAAAGAGTAGACCGTTCACCTTGTCCGCTTGCGGACTGTTCTCTGTAGACTGTTCGTTGGTCCATGGACTCCTTTCTACTCTGGCCTCTTACGGCGTCATACTCTACCAGATGAGTGGAATTAATGTAAACCCTAAAAATAAATAAAAAAAAACAAACTCAAAATTTCGTATATTAACATCTTCACACACATAAGTTATATTTATGTTGACGTCCTATTTATATTCAACCAATATTTCGAAGAATTCGCGGGAAATGAAAAAATTATTCACCAAAAATCTACCATTCTTTTAAAAATTAAAATCGTATAGGAATCATGAATTGGGTTCTTCCCGATTTTTTTAATTTTTTATTTCAAAAAATTGATTGCAAAATTACGATTTCAAGGGATTTTAAATTTTTTTTTTACCATGTCATATGAATTTTCTAGCGCGGTTTGAAATAGCGCTTTTTCAAATCGCTCGCAAAATCCTCCATTTGGCGCACAGCAATATAGGCGCTCACTACGGAATGAATTTCGCGCCTTTCACTGTGGACGGGTATGACGTCATTAGCCAATAACGGGCGTTAAAAATCATTCGTATTTTCGTGTTTTTAAAACATAAATTTATAAATAAAAACAAAATTTATAAATGAAAACAAAATTTTCGATCATTGTGTTTTACATCGTTGGAATTGTAAAAATATACTTTAAATATTTATAACGTTTTCAAAGATATTCATGTTATCGGGAAGAACCCTATTGTACACGTAGGTGCGCATTTTATTTTTAGATTTTATTTTTTTAAATTATTGATGGATAAAACAGCACTACATTAAAAAGCTTTCATAATCATTTTGACTCAAAATTTTGGTTGAAATAAATATGCAGTCAACCGTCGATGTAATGCACCATTAAACATTTTTTTAAATTGCAATTTTGAACATTAATGTAAAAAAAAATTAAATGTCGTTTTTTCATTAGTTTATAGGAATGGTAATATTTTGATGTTGTTATTAATAATTCCAAATGATTTTTCTGAATAAATAATATAAAAAAATAGCCTTTTACTTGATTAATTAATCTAATAGTTGTTACTCTTGGGTAAAAATGTATTAATTTTTTTATTTGAATGATTGACAAACTTTAAAATAGAACAATGAGTTCATGTATACATTCTTTAATAATGAACACTGTTAAACTAAGTGTTCATTACACAACTTATTAAGTAATTGTACCTGAGTTAAATACATTAATATTTATGTGTGCATTAGCCTACCAATGTCACCTATCTATAACTATCATTAATTCATTGTTAAAAGGCATCTTACAGGAAATACAGTACTGCATAATATCAAGTGTCTCAAAATATAAGCAACGGATTATGACGCATTTTAAAAAATGCACTACACTATTCAACTATTGAACTACGGTTATTTTTTTTTTGGGATCCAAAAATATACGTACAAAAAAAGTAAACTATTGCCTTGTTCTAAATTGCATCGATCATTGATTTTGTTGATTTTATTGTCCATTGTAACTATATTTATTATCGTAATCAGGAAACGATACGACAAAAAGACACACACGGAAAATTCGTTGGGATTGACTGAAGATGTAGGAAATATTTTAGTTGTATGCGCAGGAAGCATATGCATTGTTGTACCCCCAAATTATAAACCCACATTTTTAAGACGAAGAACTTGATAAACTTGGAATTTATCGATAAACATCTTGGTATACCTCAGAATGTTACATTAAAGAGAGGGTTTCTTTATTAATAAGCTTTTTTGGGATAATCGCGTATATTTTTTTCACATCCCTGGGAAATTTTTATATTTGGTATCCTTATATCGACATGGCATTTTACATTAATCATTTTTTCTTGCTGTCAGTAAATCTTGTTGTTTTTCAATGCTGTGTAGATATTTGGATGATGTTAATACGTTTTAGAATTCTTATTGCCCAGCTTACTTGGCCGTGCAGGTCGAGGTTTTTGTCGGTTGAATTTCACGATAAACACTTGTTGTTCTCCAAGAATTGGCAGCGTAAAGAATGTTTTTATATGAAAACTAACATCAATGATGAATATGATGAAAGATTATTGAGAATCACAGAAGTTTACGACAAAATTGCAGATAATTACGACATTATTAATACGTATTATGGTTTGCAAGTAGGTACATTTATAGAAGTATGGTTTAAAGTGGTTATTATAATCGTTTTTATTACCACTTAATCAATTTTTGTTAATTTACAGATACTACTAACAATAACTTGCTGTTTTGGTTCTTTCTTGACTGGAATTAATGAAATAATATTTTTGGACCTATTTGCCAACTATTTTATGAACGTAATGTATAAATATTACTTCCATTCAACACTAAAGTTCTGTACTTGTTATGTTATTCAAATATTGTTATGCCTGTTGATAGTTTTGTAGGGGTCTGGTTTGGCCATTTATGAAACTCTCTGGTGATAGGTAGTTCGGATTCCTTCCAAAAATTTATTCCCTACCTTCATCCATTCCATTCCGTTTTGGTCAACTATTTTCAACACCATTCAGTCTTGAAAAACCGCTCAGCGCAGAAGCATTACCTCGACCTCCTGATCATCCGTTCTTTCTGGGAAATCCAATACCAGTTCTTCATTAGTTCTTTTCCATCAAAATCCCCTCGTCATACTCGCTCCATCTCCAAACTTCCCAGAAACCAATTTCCTCGGTGAAAGTGAGTAATAGTGTGCTGTGCCCCTCGTTTTGTGTCCCGCCGCGTCAGTTCGATGTGGTGTTTCCAGAGTAATCCAGGATACTTCGCCCTTTCTGGTGGTCCTTCATCGTCATTACCCGCCCTTGTTGAGTCCAGCTCTGGTAAGTCCTTCTTCCATTTTCCGATCCTCGTTCGGACGAAGTTACCAGAGAGTTCTCATCGTGGCGGATCCAGGGTCAATGAAGTATTTTAAATCTATATTTTATGGGCCTAGTACAAAATTCTTACGAGAAGTTTGATGAATATATTACATTTATAAGACTGCCCCGTCCATACCTTTTTTAAAAATAGTAATTTTTTAACGATATCATTTATTAAAATATCAATTTTTGAAATATCTATTCCCAACGACTGCATTTAGGAATTTATTTTTAATTACAGTAGATCCGCTGAACATGTATTGGGTATGGATATTTTTTGTTGTAGATGACTTACGTTTTTCTCTCTAATCTACTTTGGAATTTCCATTACATACTGATCTTAATGGTATTAACTTATTTCGCCGAAGCACTGAAGTACGAGAATCGAAGAGCTGTTATTTGTATCAATAAGCTGACACTGGATCGGAAATTGAGTTTGTATTTTGATAACTTACACTTTGTGTCGCACATAAGTATGGGACTAGTCTACAATTAATGTTGAAATTAGCGTAGATAAAGTGTTCAAACTGATTCAATGCCTAGACAGTCATTGCTTTATTGTCACAATAAATTATTATTGTACTGTGACCGCGTGATTTTTGTGTATTAAATTATGTCAAGCTTGCATCTATTATACCTTTCTGTCTTTGCTAGAAAGTATGTATATATTGTATAAACAAAATAGGATCAAGTTAGTAGTCTGAATAAGAGAACTAATTATTTCAATGGACCTAAGGTCTATAAAATATGGTACTGACACCTAATAAGAACCATACATCTCTCTCAATATATATTATAATTTATTTTGAAATTATGTTTTTTATGTAAATGATCATTTTTGTGTAAATGATCATTTATTGTGTAAATTTTCATTTTTTCTGTAAATGATTATTTTTTTGTAAAAATTAATGTTTTGTGCGAATTATCATTTTTTGTGTAAATTAAGATTTTTTGTGTAAATTAAGATTTTTTGTGTAAAAATTATCATTTTTTGTGTAAATTGTATTTTTTGTGTAAATTATATTTTTTTGTGTGAATTATCATTTTTTGTGTATAAATACAGTGATATCACTTAATCTCACATTGTTACAGCTGACCTTCAACGCTCTCGTCTAGCTGTACTAGAAAATAATGTGAAGAGTAGACCGTTCGCCTTGTCCGCTTGTGGTCTGTTCTCTGTAGACTGTTCCTTGGTCCATGGATTCCTTTCTACTCTGGCCTCTTACAGCATCATACTCTACCAAATGAGAGGAAGTCAAAATTGTAGCAATACATGTGCATAACGTATTGATTTATTAGATCAACCTCAAGCTTACATAATAGTAATATCAAAACCTATTCATTATTCTAGGCAGCAGAAAACGCTCAGGCGGAATATGAAAATATACCCCCTTATCACTTAAGTACCTTTTCCTCATAATAGGTTTGGTGTGGACTGGCTGCTTTAAGCAGAACTATGCTCAATTGCCCTCATCCCGTAGAAAATAAGCACAAGGAGTTGAACAGATTGCTTGCTTTCAGGCGCACACAGAAATTTCGACAGAAATCGTGAAATAAGAAGTTAAGCGAATTGCCAGCTTTCAGGCGCAATGTGTTGTACTGTACTATATACATAAATATGTAGATTATGATGTTTGAGGCAATGTCTGATCGTGATCATCATGTATCTGGTTGAATCAACAAAAAATACATTTTCTGTAATAGTTTTCAGTTAATATTAATTGTTACGATTAAATTCAATATAACATTACACAAATTCTTAATTTATAATAGAACTAAGAACTATTTTACTTTTATTAACCATATAACTAATCATGTGACTCATGTGCAGATTCATGAATATTGATTACAATTCAGGACAAAAGAAAATTATCTAAAGAGTGCCGCTGCATTTATAAAATTAAATATTTAATATAAATATAAATATTTAATATTAATATTTCATATTATGAATACAAAAGCGCATCGAGGAATCCATAGGCGAAAATTTCCGTACAGAGGAAACGGATAAAATTACTATTTCTCTCTAAATGGACTCGAAGTGAAATGCACGGTTTTATGTGTTTACACAATAAATTGGCTACTAAATATTATTTAATGCATTAACATAATGCTCTTGTAAATGTGATTGAAAAACCTTTGTTTTAAAGATTATTGTTATTAACATCAATAATAAGAGTAAATAGCACACTTTATTTTAGTACTTATTCTGTACTATAGTAAATAAAATGAATGCTTTTGAAGACTTCTCGAATCTTTTATTGTATTTTTTATACCTTATTGTATTATGTCATTGTTTTATTTCATTCTGATTAGTAAAGAAAGGTCGTTCTTTAATTATCCCTGAATATAGAGTGCGGCTTGGAGTAGCGGGCGCCGCATTCAACAGTATGAAAGCTGTCTAGAGATCGGATGTTTACTCGGTTAAAACAAAATTCCGCCTTTATAACTCCTGCATCACACCTGTTCTCCTCTATGGCTGCGAATCGTGGCACCTAACCAGGGCCCAGGATAGCAGACTTCTGAGTTTTGAGAATAGGTGTCTTAGAAGAATTTT
>JAGVSP010001752.1:0-67500 GCA_022494985.1 Micrasema minimum
TTCTTCTACGGCACTTCAATATGATTCGCATGGCTTTGTTTTGCAAAATTTGTCATTTTTTTAGCTCTCCTTCATTACTAAGGTATAATATAGATGAGCAGTAGTCTATTATGTGGAACAATTATACTCATGTATATTAAAAGTGATGTTTTTTGATCTAGTTTATTTCTAATTCTTCCTAATAAAGAAACTTTTTGCCACTTTTTTGGTTGTGTATCAATCATTGAATCAAGTGTAATCAAGAATCATTGATTCGAATAGGACACTAAAATGATAAAAATATAATGATAACGTCATGATTAAACTGATAAATGTATTTAATTAAATGAGGTAAGTTCGGAACGTAAATGGTACCACAAGGGATTTAAGATGATTAATGATTTTCTGCCTCGTAGCATTGTGGTAACGCGTTTGGCTACCGGCATGAGGTCGCGCGTTCAATCCCGTAGGGCGTCAACACGAAATATTTATTAACATGTGATTTTCATATTAATATTTCATGTCTGATACCTTGGACTGGTACTAAAGCGTATGACTGATCATCTTACATTTGTGTAATAAAATGATCAAGATAAAAGCAATAAAGCCCTATGCACCGTTGAGTGCGAACAAGGGAAGTAGATTAATCATAAATATGATTTGAAATTTATGTTAGAAGCACTTACTTTGTAGTTATTCACTATAAACTATTGAAATGAAAAAACTTTGTTTTTAACTACTTTTTATTAATATAACTCCTAATCGGTTTCGAGGCAACACGTGTCTCTTTATCAAGGGTACAAGAATGAATAAAATTGGATAATGAAGTTGTGTCAGTGCATATGTTCAATGGTCAGGTCTATTGTTTGTTTTAATAGTTTATAAATATGATTTTTGAAATATATTTTAATTATTATTAAATACATATAAAATCAATTATTGCAAATAGTAAATTATCTGAATAATGGTCACTCCACAACAAACGCCTTCATTAAAATAATAACTAACAGGAAAATTGCTTATAATTTATGTTAAATAACCGCCATTTTGCTCCAGAAACTATTTGCTTATCACATAAACAAAATGCAGCTACTTAAAGACCCACTTACATTAAATTTAGTCGGTTGGAAGATACTGCCACATGGTAATAAGCCCGCCAATCTAGTTTGTAAAGAGCAAAATATTGTATTTGCACTTACCAGCATCGTTTATTTATACAATTTTACAACCATTATAGGCCAGGCAAGGTCTCACTATTTGTAATATCTATAATGTTATTTTGAGTACTCATATCAAAGGTCCAAATCTTTGCAAACCTAAAATATTACTACTACTACTATACTACTCTCCCTTATGCGCATTCAATGGTGCATAGGGCACTGCATTTATACACCAAGTGCAGTGAATATTGATTTTACTGGATACAAAAAAATTAAATTGTTTTTCAACAAAAAAGGACGCTTAGACAGGTCACAATATAATAATCACTTGACAAGGTGTGTATTCATATTTTAAATTGTTTGTGATTAATCGAAAAAAAGACAAATATATATTTTTAAAACCGACCCACATGAACTACTTATTAAGCGCAAAGTTTTTTCTTTTGCAAGTTTACCTTTGTTATTTTTTAATGTATAATATTATAATATCTTGTATAATTATTTATCAACAGATACAGAGAAGCTCTGAATATGAATTTTTGGATAATCTAGGCATTTACTGGGCTTATGACCTGTCCTTGGCTGGGTTAACTAGATGATGTATTACAAAATTCCCATTCCGCCCATCATCTGATAATCATATTATATACTTTTTTTAAAACTTTGTTATATATTAAAATCTTCTTCGCCATACCGCTGTCGCATAGCTATAGACATCTGTTGAGAAAATTGCAAGGCATTTTAGCTATCTCACTTATTAATTTTCTTATATAAATATATTTAAAACATGTTTGCATTACGATTAGATATTTATAAAAAATGTTTTACAGTTTTTAAAATGTCCTCGTCTTTGTTGGGATTAACTTTATTTGTTTGAATATTTTCAAACAAAAAAAAACTATTTGGTAAATATACATATATTTAAGTATTGAACGATATTTTTCTGACCTTACAGGTAATCGAACCCGAAATTTCCATCTCCATCTTATTTAAATCTAGTTTAAAATACGTTTACATTTTAAAGTTGAATAAATAAATAAATCAATTTCAGATATTATTGATATCCCAACAGAGACAGAGAAATTCTGGAAATAAATGTGGATTATCTAGGCGTTTACAGGCTAATGACCTGCCATTGGCTGGGTTAAGTGGCCACTTGATGAATTACAACATTCCCCATTCTGCCCATCAGCTGATAACCATACATGACAAATTTCGGAAAATATTATGCCACGTTTCACTTTACAAGTGATTTTCTCACCGGTGACATCTGTTGAGAAGATTGTTAAGCATTTTTGGCTATCAATCTTTATTGGAGTAGGTAAGGCTCATCCGAACTTAATTACTTACTAGAAGACGTCTGAAGATGTCTCTCTAATTTTTATTTGCTTTATATTTTAACCAGTAACTCTTCTTAACAACATTTTGAATTTGTTCAAATACTTGCAGACAAATTACTGGATTATACCCATGCTGGGCTAATATCAGATATTATAGATATCAATACAATTTCTTTTCCGTAAAGGGAATCTGTATTGTAGGTATTTCATACAAACGAAATTATATCTTTGTGAATCCAAGGTTTATTTAAATTTTTACAACAGTACAATCTCCGTAGAATAGAATTTTCATAAATGGAGATTTTTCTAGTCTTCTTTCACCTTTATTGTATCTTGTATGATATTATTTGTGTGGTTTTAGCAAATCAAGGTTCGGAAAATTTCATCGAAATTTAAGGACCATAAAAAGGTTTTCAAAGATAAAAAAATTCGTAGTAAAACTCACTCGGAAAAAATATTACTTAAAAAAAATAAAAGCTCGTTTAATCAAGAAAATAATGTAGGTGCATTGAATAATTTCCAATATTTAAAATATAATACTTTTAAAGGAGATAAATAAGTTGCAAAAAAAAACGGTAGGTACTATATCACGTTTCTGGTCGAAAAACTTGTGTAAAAATCATTGCTCTAGTGCTGAATTTCTGGGAGAAAATTGAGGACTACGATTGTGTGGAGAAGCGGCCGCGGGTCACGTGACAGTGCATGCTCTTAAATGTCTTAAATTCTATAGAAAATTGGGAAAAATTATCTCATGCAAACGCAGCATTTAACAATAATCGAAAAAAGGATTCAAAAAGCTTTAAAGAAAAAAAAAAAATAAATGTTAATTGGTTTTTAAATTCTCACGCATTTAAAAGTTTGCAGACATCCCACTTTCTGAATGAAGCATATTATTATGATATATATTTTATACTCGTATGGTGTATCTCAACATCTTTGTTTTTTGTACACATAATTTTGGTACAGACCATGCCCATTATCACAATTTTAAATACGCTATTGAATAAAGCTTTAGACATTTAATAATTTGTAATTATCTAAATAAGTCTGAAAATAAGTGTATTACAATCCTCTCTCTCGTATGTGCAGAGAGTACAATGTAATACACAGGGACAGCACTGAAGGTACAGATGGGACATCTTCGGAAGCTCTGTAGATGGGTTCAAGAGAAGGTTGTCCTTGAGGTATTTGTGATCACTTTTGCTTTTATATGTGTGTTATATTTACTTAAGCATTGTGTGTATGTCACATTTTCATCAACATTATGTTTTGGTCATTCGATTAAGCATGATGTGAACAATTTTAAAGGGCAATCGGTCTACCTAGTTATATTTTTTATCTTTTTTTGTATTATATTTAGTATCCTTTTGTCTGTTATTGTTCCGTAACAAAAAAATAAAAAAATAAAGTAATTAATTATATTAAAATGTAAACATTTTTAATCCCTGCGTGACGGTGGTAAAACAACGGTGGTGCATTAAATTTACTTAACTAAAACTAAACTAAATAAACATTGCATTAAATTTACTTAACCATTTTGATGTATAAGTCCCGTGCTGAGGTATTAATTTACAATACTTTTTTTCTTCTAGGTAGTAAAATATTTATACTAATGGTAAATAATGTCTGTTTTGATTCGGTGATCATCTCAAGACACTTTTCTGGGCCCATCTAGTAAAACCACTTTTTTGCATATAAATAAAATTTACTTTTATCCTTCTCTAATTTATCTAAAGGTGGACTCTTGGTTTTCAAGACGATTTAGTTAGAAGATTTTTTTTAGACATTCTTACAAATTGTTATCAAATATAATTTGTTTGGTCAAATTATTACTATCTATAAAGTAAACAATAGCAAAAATTGAGCTGTAATAGGAAAAAGTGCAATTTTACTTAATCCATGGTACCTACCTATGAAAGCTTTTCCAAAAAAAGGTCATTTCAAAAAAAAAAAAAATTAAGTCTTTATTTCCTGTGTCCAGATCTAATGATGCATGGGACACTGCTATGGTGTTTGTCACAGCACAGTTTGTCTTGATCAATTATTTAAATATCGATTAATAAACATTACAAAGGGATGAGCGAATAGATGATGAAAGAACGGCTAAAAAAATATATGATGCTGGAATTAAATATGTTTTGTAAGTCGAGGAAGGCCGAGAAGACATGGCATGATCAAGTAAAACAAATGCTTGAAAGTGGGCATGTAAAAGTCGGAATAATCGACGTGCGTGCTTTGAAAGATTTGAATTGATATAATTTAATTGTATTAGAACCATTTGAAGCAATTATTGTATGGCTCTGGTCGTTTATCAAATTGTATAAATTTGTAAAAGACTAGCAAAGATGCTCAAGTAGTCGGTTCGCCGACTGTTAAATGCGTTTGATAGCCCTGATCACGGGGCTTTTCGGCGCTTCAGAGGCGCTTCGATATTCTTTTGGTTGTTCACACCTTTATCTTGATCGTAAGCAATTTTTCATATCACTTTATCAATAGAAACCTTTATTATCTTAAAGTTCCTACTAAATCGGTTCTAATTTAGGAGAATGTTATTTACAATCTTCTGATTATAAATGATATTGGTAAAATCATAAAATTTTCCAATTTTCTCTTATTTGTGACGACTTGAAAATGTTTTGCGAAATACAGACTTCTTCAGATTGTATTAAACTTCAGTGTGACATTCAAAATATTATTCAATGGAGCCAAAACAAATTTTTCTTCAATGTTGTAAATGTTTTGTAATGTCATCTCGACTCAAAAAATTATATTTTGCATTGAAAACGGGGCTTCAACGTCAAGATCTCGGGGAGTTAATGATGCTCAGTTATAATCTATCTTCATATAGTTTTATGTGACTTTTGCTTGGTTTTGTTCTCAGAAATGCCAAGATCTTTTCTAACACTCGATTATGAGGACATTGTATAATTCCGAAATGTCGGTGGAGTTAGTTCGATTATTTTTGCACATGGGTTCGATACTTTTGACAGTATTGAGAGAGTACAGAAGAAATTTCTGCGCTATCTGTACCTTGTAAAAGGAATATGGATATTATCCTTGGCTCTTCCCAACCGACTTTTTACTAGGGATGCTAGGCTATCAGTCATTATTATGGAGGAGGAGAGACATCCATTTGGGTGTTCACTTTTTTCAGGTGATTGGTTGGTCGCATACATAACTCAGAAATTTGGATGGATGTAGGGTTCGTACCTGATAAATCTTCGACAAAGACAGCATCGATTGTTTTACAATGCAAACCAACCTGCCAATATTGTATTGGTATTGCAATCATATTAAAAAAAACATCACCTCGGAACTCGACTTCTAGCTCACGAAAGTGGATCATATTGAAGCATCATTTGTAATTACACCGCTGTACTACTGTAATTAATTTGTAACGAAACTTGCTGTTTTTTTCTAATACCTTTTATAGATTTGTCATTAATTGTATTAAGTTAATTGGATTTTTCGTTATGTTAAATATCTTTTAAATCTGGTAAATAAATAAATAAACAACCGACATTTAGTTATCCGGGTTTTAAACGACAGAGTTGTGATGAAACACCTCCTAAAACTGCCACCCCTTGATTAATGGCGTGATGGTACATGTATTAGTTTAATCAAATATGGCATGATTGTAAGTCTGGAATTAAACCTACTTTTAAGAACCGATGAGTATTATTTTTTCCGCTAAAAGACAACACTGATTGAATAATTTTTTCTGAAGGTTTGAGGTATCATTGATGTATGTATTTTATCATTTTTACGCTAATAAATATTAAAAGATACTGCATTTTCTCAGGGAAATGCTCTGTTACAGTACCGTTTCCAAATAAACTTTTCTGCACATTCTTTAAGGGGCTACTAGGTTCCTAGGTGTTAATTGTAAAATGTAGTAAGCGCCCGGATGAGCGCTCGTTAAAACACGACCAAAATCGATCGAACGTCGCGCTGTTTGGTTTCATTATTATTTGCATCGCGGGGCTACTAGGTACCTAGGTGTTAATTGTAAAATGTAGTAAGCGCCCGGATGAGCGCTCGTTAAAACACGACCAAAATCCGATCGAACGTCGCGACGTTTGGTTTCATTATTATTTGCATCGCGTAGGTATACAAAAAATACACGATAATCTTTTTTAAATTTAATATAGTAAAATCTACGGAATTTAATATAATCAAAAAAATATACTAATGTTTTACAAATTTTAATCAGATAATGCACTAGATATATACGTATTCTTTAATACATTTTTTTTTAAAATCTTATATGTACTGTTTTTGTGTGATGCATCAAATGTTATTAAAAACAGGGGGTTTCTTTAAATTAATTGTGATTCAACGAAATATTTTAATAAAAATTTAGTCAGATAATTCACTAGAAAAAGAATTAATAATTACGTCAAATTTTTTTTCATTTTTATTTAATGAACCATGAAGTACAAGGGAATTTTGCCCTGACGTACATGAATGTATGGGGGACCCCGGACCCTCGCCTTAAACAAAAACATTTGTTTTCGGTTAAAAAAAGTGTAAACCGTTTTACATTTTGCATTTGTGCCATCCCTACCTCGGTGTAGACTGAATCCTGCAGAATGAATTGAAGCAACTACGGTTCGGATTTATGGTCCAACAAAGCTTAACTTTGCATGAATTCAATTCCGTTATTATTCTGATTCAGTCCTAAGTAATTCCGTGTTATTAATTTTCCAACCACAGAGACACCCAACTTGTGAATTTGTTCATTAATTTTATGTTTTATTTATTTAAATTGTATTGTTTATCGTTCTGGGTTTAGGTAACGGAGCTCACACAAATTCTAGCATTTTGTGTCTAGAGTTTATCTTATATTTTAATGCCCACTTTATATGAGACAGTTTCTTGTTCAGAAAACTACACAGTTTCTTGTTCAGAAAACTGTGCAGTCTGTCAAACTTCTGTCAAAAGACACGCTAAATATGTGTATTTTTGAAACGCGATTGTAAGTTATTATCGTATGTTTGCTCTCAGGAAATTGTATATTTAGCTAATTATGTATATATGTTATTGTTTTTTTACGTATTTAAAAGCATACAATAAACCAATGTCTATTTAAACGTTTACATAAAAAACATTGACTGTCATGTCAGCTTAAATCTGACACTAGCACACAGTTTTTCATGCAGTTTTACCTTTATACGGGACCGTTTTCAGACTGCACAGAAAACTGTGTAGTAAACTGCGCCATATAAAGATAGCTTTATAATTTTCACGAGTAACAAAAAAAATGTATCGTGTACATAAAATATAATCATAATGCTAATAAAATAAGAGTGCATTTTATATTAGTATTTTAATACTACGCTATTATTATCAACAACATAAAATATTTATTTACATGTGATTTTCATATTTATATTTCATGCTTGATGCCTTGGACTGGTACTGAAGCGTAAGACTGATCATCTTACCTTCATGTAATAAAATGATCAAGATATATTGCAGTTGGTGTACCCATTGCAGTGCTTTATGCACCAACGGGTGCAGATAAGAAAAGTAGAAGTAATATGTTTTGCCTCATGTTATCTGTTAGGTTTAAATTAATTAAAGGTTATCCAATACAAATATGATACAAAAAAATTCATTGCTAAATCCTAAATTCGGAGAAAATCGAGGAATACGATTATACGGAGAGACGGCCGCGTCACGTGGCATTGTTCTATATCAATTTGATTTTTTTTGTACAAAAATTTATTTTGACAATCGGCAGCTCGAGTCAGAGCTGCGGGACGTGGACCTGACTCGGGAGGATGTGCGGAAACTGGCGGCCGATCGCTTGGCTTAGAGGCAGTTTGTGGAATCCATATGCTCCACATAAAAAACGGATGTGGTATGGTGATGATGTCATTTTAAGGCTATTTAAAAAAACACTTTAGAAAATGTGTTTCAGATAATTTCAATATACTTACATTAAGGAAGAACTGTCAAATAGCAATGGATGGTAAGAGGTTTATAATGTAAAATCAAATGATGGCAATTCGATAAAATGGCTAAGCATTTGTTTAAAATCTCCAATGACACGTAAAAGCCTTTAAGAATCGAGTCAGTAAGTTTGTATCTAAGTACCGATAAAAATGTATCTTTACTTTTATTGCAAATGATTAAATGTGTGAAAATGTACAATAAAAAGGCGCTTAAAATCTAATACAATACTTATTATTTTTTTATTTTTAAAAATTATTTATTTACTACTACTACTTTCCCTTATCCGCACCCCAATGGTGCATAGGGCACTGCATTGGTACACCAAGTGCAGTGAATCTTGATAATTTTATTACATGAATGCAAGATGATCAGTATTACGCTTCAGTACCAGTCCAAGGTATCACACATGAAATATTATTATGAAAATCTCATGTAAATAAATATTTCATGTTAACCCCCTACGGGAATCGAACCCGCGACCTCAGGCACGATAGCCAAATGCGCTACCACTATGCTACGAGGCGGACAAAATTATTTACAGTATGAGGTATAAATATATATTAAATTTACACGATTGAAATTAAATGTTACATTTACATTTTACATAATATATTCAATATACACTTAAATAGTTCGCTTCTATCGTGCGGCTTCTATTTTAATAGGCTTACCCGTTCCCGTAGTGTTAGTATTATAGAGAATGATGCAGTGAAAGTATAAGTATTTGTATGCTTGAAGAATATTGAGACTCTTTATTGATTGATTTGTAGAACTCCATGATATCTTAGTTCAAATCAAAAAACGATTTTTTTTGGTTTACATTATAGTGAGTGACAAAGTATTTGTATGCCCTATGAAACAAAGTGGTAATCGGGGACTCCGGATTAGACTGCTTTCTATAGTTATTTATAGAAGCTCGCCTCTCCATACAATCGTAGTCACACGATAATTCGTTCCTGGTTTTTTGATTTTTATTTATTTATTGAACTTCATACAAGCAAGTGGAATTTATATTAGTTTAAAAACCGTGTAACCGTTGGTGGTTAGTACGCTAGTGGTTCGCGTCGGTTCGACGACCCATCAGCGTACGTCACTAATGGATAAATATTTATCTCAGTGTGTCTCGCTCCACTAAATCCCTCTCGTGAGAAAGGATTTCGTTTCTCGGTCACTGAGTAAAAATCTTCATACTAAAACGGGTGTAAGGTGCACAGAATGAATAAGATGTACTTATTGGAATTTTGCACTAGAGAATTTTTATATGTTTTAGATACCTATGACCAGAGATCTGTTGATATCGTAACAAATAAAAAATTAGACAATGCTTCTTGTCGATAACCAAAAAGTGGGAGAAAATGATTGCTCAGTGCTTATATTCCGCAGAGAAAATCAAGGACTACAATCGCATGGAGAAACGGCCGTGTGTCAAGTGACAGCGTATTATCTTAAAATGTTTTTTTTTCCTTCAAAATATAAACGATGTTGACTACCCCCTTAAAACAATCATTACATAAATGTAAGGAAAAGTACTATTGGATGTACGAATTAATATTTTCCCCAAAGATAAAATGGATAAAACACAGTAGTCCACGTTTTTTAAAACCATGATTTTTCTCATTATTTGTGCTTTTTTTTATGTAGGTACCTTGTGTAATCAAGATTGCCTATTTAACAAGGCATCAGGTTCACGGCGTCCTGGACGTCCTGTGTATAGTCAGTCGGCAGTTTGCGCCAGAACTACGGGACGTGGACCTCACGGATGCACGGGAACTGGCAGCCAATCACTGACTTGTGATATACTTAGGAAGCTATTTTTGCTCCCTATGTGGAGAATATGTATTCTACAAACTGCTAAAGCGATCGGTGGCCAGTTCACGTGTATCTTCCCATTTCATTTCCATGTCCCATAGCTCTAACGTAAACCAAAAAACTACAACAAAATAAATGGTTTTTTATTTTCGTGGGTTACAGTGGTTTTGCTGCGGACGGCCGACAAGTTTAAGGGTCAGTGTTGGTTTTGTTCATATTAAAGCTCAATTGACATTTAAATTTAGGCTGAAATTCTCAGATCTTAATGGCTTAATAAGATCCCAAGTGATCGCGTCTTAATTATGCTGGAATTTGCTTTCAGGTCATGAATTTAAATTGTTTTTTTTTTTATTATGGGGTAGAAGTGAGTACTTAAAATTCCATTGCATCTCCATATTGAAATTGGAAGAGAATAAAGGGAAATGAGAGTTGATAGGTAGATAGAAAGATTTCAATGTCAAATCGTGGGAGTACACTGTACTCAGTACAGGCAGATAATAATAATAATAATAATAGGGTTTAAAGGGGTTTGGAGATAGAGGAGTCCCCTTTTACCAGTGGAAGGTTAGTGGAAACGCCGTGATGTTGTAATCGTTTATTCAGTTAACCAGGATGAGTGTTGCGTGTCGAATATTGAGTGCGGGGCAGTTCCGTAGAGATGGAGCGAAGTCGTCGGCTGGAACGACGTTGGTAGCGAAGCAACGTGGAGAGCAGACGATGCGGTCGGGCTTCCGTTGCTGGTACCAAGAGTGTGAATCCAGGGCGTGGTCCGAGGCTTCCATGGCGGCGTCGTCTACATCAGGCAAGACGCTACATCTTGGCTGCTGACGTGGACAGGCGACTCTCCGACTGAAGAGAGTAACTGCGTAGATGGTATAAGATGGTCGTGTTGCACTGCTGTTCTGACCCTCGGTACGGGTATTTATAGGCCAGTAGTCCTTTGTTATTAGAGTTGAGTGGTGGGGATAGACATTCGTGTGCAAAGCCATACTGCCCGTATGAATTGCAGCGTCAGCTGATGATTTTCTAGGAATTACTTACTCGTGTAGTAATACCTGACGCAGCTGAATTATATTTGCACTTTGGACGTTGTACCATCTGGGTTGTTCACCCCCACACTACTATTAATTATAACTTTTTGAAAAACAAAAATACCGTCAAACTAAAAAAAACGTAGCAGAATTTCTAAAGTTTCTGTAATTTTAAAGTTAGGTATTTTTAGTTACAGGTCGCGTCATATAAAAAGAACGCTGGCGGTCAAGCTGCGCATTAGCGCATTAGGCGATTATCGCTCTTATTTGGGACGCGAGGTGGGCGGGTCACATGCGCAAACACACCCCCTCCACTTTCTTCCAGCGTTCTTTTTACATGGCGCGACCTGTATCAGAGTGCACATTGTACTTTATGTAACCTTCGAGTATTCATCTTTTGTTACGTTGCATTATCATCTTATAAAAAGATGCATTTTTGCAAATTCTGAGAGAGAGATATTACTCGCTCAATCGACAAGATCATAAAATTCTCGATAATACATATCGATTACTTAGTATTAGAGAAGAGAATCTCTCACGCCATCATTAAGTCACTAGCGACACGCACATTCTTATATTTTATGGCTGCAACTACTGGAGAGAAACACCTACTTTGTAGTATTAAATAATAGTCGTTAACATCGTTATGCATTAATTGCAAATTCTAAGAAATGGCCTATCAAAAGGAATTAATAATTAAAGTCATTAAATTTCTAGACGGGAAGATAGGTACATCTATTGCCATTTTTTACAATCTGTAAAGTAAATAAGAGATGTAAGTAATTATGTGTGTAGGTACTGTTGTGTGCATTAGCTGTTGGAGTGAAGATCAAGGTTAACAAGAAAAAATAAATAATACTCGCGCCCTTTTTTATTTCAGATTAAAAAACAAATGTTTATTTTTTGTTAAAAAATACCTTTCCGGCAACGAAATTTGGGGTAAGTTAAAATCGCCAATTACAAAAATTCGTCATTGGTATACTTGGTACTAAGTTTGCCTAATTTATTGACCCCCATTTGAGTGGAAGTAGAATGGCTATTGCCTGGGGCACTGTGGAGTAAAGGCATTTGTAAAAAGTCACTAACTTTTCCAGTAGCTCGATCAAAAATCACTATCGACGCGGTTATAAGCGACGTGATAACGATTTCTTACCATGGATGTTTAACGTTTTCGCGATCACAATGGAACACGCGTTAAAAGTTATCGATCGGGATTATTAAACGAGCGCATCAAGTCGCGAGCCATTTCCCGAGATATATCTTCTTCGCACATATCTTCTTTCAATCTTTCTCGAGTGCCGTATTGCATTTAGCCGGCGTTCGGCAAGCCAAATATTGAGAAAAGCAGTCGACATAATAAACAATCCGACACGCGCGTTGACTTTCTTGATTTGACGTTTGACGTTTAGCCGCGATATTTATTATCATCTATGGTGCTCGGCAACGCGAACGTGGTATGAACGTATGTTCATTGTGATCGGTCAAATAATTAGCGTTAGCACGTTGTTAGCACGTTTTTAACTACGTCGATAGTTATTTGTGATTTAGCTCTAGGCGGGGGATGATAACTTCGAAAATTAAAGAGATAATGACAACAATTAAATACCTAATATTGTTAGACGAATTTCCAACAGCGGGCATTTACGTGGGCGCTATGTAATATGTTATGACTTCATAAATACATGAAATACCCAGGATAAGTCAGATGCAAAGGCGTCCACTAATGAGATTCTTCCCTGATCTTCTCGTGACTGCGAAGCGGCAGACGAATTGATGAATCCAATAATTGGAGACGGCGCGGTGATGGACACTAAACTTGATGGCACACACAGATGACGAGGAAAACACAAATAAATAGCGAAAAACGTATATAGCGGCGGCGATGACAGAGTGAAGAAGTTGACTCGAGGAGCGTAGCGGAGTTATTATAAGTTGTCGAACCGCATTGGAAAATGAATACAAAAATTAATGGGTACCCACATATTGACCTAACCATAGATAATCCTTGCAAAATGAAGTACTTATTCTAGCTTGACCACACTGCGTTAATACAACAAGTCCAATGAATCTTAATAATTTATTACATGAAAGCAAGATGATCAATTTTAGCGCCAGTCCAAGGTATCACATATGAAAAAATATTAAAACATGAAAAAAAAATATTTCATCAAAATCTCGTCATAAATCGAACCCCTAACCTGTTGCCCAACGCGCTTACCACTACACCACTAGGCGGACAATACACCTGCAGCATATATAATGATTTTGGACATGATCCTCTACGTGTCTTTGGAGATTTAAAAAACTCTGTTATAAAAAAGCAGGATGATTTTTTTTCAATTTTCTGACATGTTGGATTTAAGCCGGATTTAATTAAATCCAGGCAACAAATTGTCAGTTGTTATTTTGATATGTCTGTTCGAATTGTCACATTCGTATTATTTCACTTTTTACGAAGTGTCACTCTAGAAAGCTTATCTGAAAGCTGAAACATGAGCTTCTGAAAACGAACATTTTTGTAATGAATAACCCCACAACTGTAATGAAAATTAAACTATTTCCAAATATACTGCTTTTTTGATTCGGCGAAAAAGTAATCTCTAACGCCCCACTTTACCTGCGTGAAAAGTTTAATCATTTGTCAAATCATGGGTTACCTCTTCGATCACGTGATCAAAATACACTCCTGATACCTGCCCATAGTTCTTCCTTCTACTCCTTAAGTCCTTTACAGTGCATGCCGCTCCACTATGGAATCAACTCCCAAATGCTATAAAGGAAGCCGAAACAGTCACCTCTTTTATAAAATGGATGAAAAAACATTTCCCATCTATTCCTTAAATTTGATTAATTTTTTTACCTTATTTCTTTCCTAGGCAGACATTCCATTCATTTCATTATTCCACAAACAGCCTCCAGGCCAAGCGATCGGCCGCCAGCTCCCGCGCATCCTCCCAAGTCAAGTCCACGTCTCGCAGCTCTGACGCAAACTGCCGACGAATTGTCAACAGTGGACGACCGGGACGCCGAGAACCTGATGCCTTGTAAAATAGGCAAGCATGGTTAAGGCTCTCGGGAGGCGCACGTAGTATATGGCCTATCCAGCCGAAACGCCTTCGCCGGATGACGGTAGATACCAAGGGTTGCTGTGTCCGTTGCCACACCTCTGTGTTCCTTACAAAGTCAAACCACCGCACATCTAAAATTCTTCTAAGACACCTATTCTCAAAACTCAGAAGTCTGCTGTCTTGGGCCCTAGTTAGGTGCCACGATTCACAGCCATAGAGAAGAACAGGTGTGATGCAGGAGTTATAAAGGCGGCATTTTAACCGAGTAAATATCCGATCTCCAGACAGCTTTTCATACTGTTGAATGCGGCGCCCGCTACTCCAAGCCGCACTCCCATTTCTTTCTGAACTCTGTCGTTTTCTGTCATGTGCGCTCCCAGGTATTTGAAGCTCTCGACCCTTTCGACATTGTGTGCGATAATATATGTGTGTATGTATTGAAAAGTGTTTCTTTCTGTTATTGCGCTTACGATAAATACCGGCACTTTTTTTAAACTGGTTGGTTGGAAGAAATTGCCAACAAGGCAATAAACCCGCCAATATACAGCACTGTATGTACAAAAAATATTTGTTAATAGATTATCCGCACCGCATAGGGCTTTGAATAGATAATAGTTACTCGAGTCCACTGTATTTTATAAAAATAATTTAATAAATGAAGACAAAAGACAAAACATTCGGAGTCACGGAATTGATTGAACATACGATAAAATGTAAATTCTACTTAAATATTCAGAAACCTGACAAATTTTCTCTTACAAAAAGGAAAAATAGTTCCAACTCACTGTTCGTATTACAAGTTACATAATAATATATTAAGTGTGCGTCAAAAATACTAAAATAGTAACACATAATATATATGATCTGCATTGCTTGTTATAGGATACTTTTTTATTTGAAATTTATGTTAGAAGCACTCACTTTGTAATTATTCATCATAAACTATTTTTTATTAATAAAGACTCCCGACCGCTTTCGAGGCAAACACATGTCTTTTTTCAAGGGTGCTAATTTTGAATCATGAAATAATATTATTTAGAAAGTAGTTATTATTTCATGAATTAATTTCATTTGTTACCCTTGAAAAAGAGACACGTGTTGCCTCGAAATCGGTCGGGTAGTATATTGATAAAAAGTAGTAAAAACAAACTGTTGATAACCAACATTTTGAGTGTGTCCAAATATTGTAGACAAAAACTGAATTTCACAGTCCCATTACGGGCTAATAATTACAATTTGAAATCTCAACAGAGACGAGAAGTAGTTTGGAAAGGGAATATGGATATCTAGGCGTTTACAGGGAAAGAGAGTGTGTCACATGTGAAGCTTCGCGCCATTTTACTGTTATATTTGGCAGATATGGATATCACAATACTACAGGTGAAATGGGGAATGTTGTAATACAATTTGACATCTCAACAGAGACGAGAAACATTAAAGTAGGGAAGGGAATTATGGATATCTAGGCGTTTACAGGGCGTTTATGACTGTCATTGGCTGGGTTAAGTGGCCACTTGATGTATTACAACATTCCCATTTCACCTAGTATTTGATATCCCATATCCGCCAATATACAGTAAAATGGCGCGACGCTTCACATGTGAACTCTTGTCATCCATTGAAGAAAATTGCTAAGCATTTTAGCTGAAACCTTTTTTGAAAGTTTTTTGTCTACAAGTATTTGGACACCACTCAAAAATGTTGTTTATAATGTTGTAATACATCAAGTGGCCATCTTAACCCAGCCAATGACAGGTTATAAGCCCTGTAAACGCCTAGATATCCATATTCCCTTCCAAACTTCTCGTCTCTGTTGAGATGTCAAATTGTACAAACTTTTAAGAGGGTACTTTTTTATTTATTTATATTTTTGAACAATATAATAGTCGTTACTGGGTCTAGTGTTAATTTCGTCCAAGCAACCGCGTGTAGGCAAAAATAATGTAAGAATGTAAGAACATAATAAAAATGACATTATCTGTAGTTCAATTAGTTATTTATTTATTATTCATTTAGAAAACGTATATTTTTACTACGGGAACTTTAGTGGTTGTTCGCTGGAAGTTTTGTCCGCCTTGTAATGTAAAGGTTAGGACGTTAGACCACCATGCCTTGGTTCGATTCTCGTGTGGATCAATATGAAATATTAAAAAAACTGTTTTTTTAAGGAACTCTAAGGACTTTGTAAGGACACAGCAACCCTTGGTATCTACTGTCACCCGGTGAAGGCGTTTCGGCTGGCTAGCCATATACTACGTATGCCTCCCGAGAGTCTTAACAATGCTTGCCTATTTTATAAGGCATCAGGCTCTCAGCGTTCTGGAAGTCCACTGTTCACAATTTGCCGGCAGTTTGCGTTAGAGCTGCGGGATGTGGACTTGACTTGGGAGGATGCACGGGAGCTGGCGGCCGATCGCTTGGCCTGGAGGCAGTTTGTGGAATCCATATGCTCCACATGAAGAGCGGAATATGGGTATGACGATAATTATGATGAATAGATGATGTTTTGATTTGCAAACAGAGCAACTTTGAGCTTTTCTCGGAGTTTGTCGGAGCCTGGGTGCAGAGGTGGGACATCCTTAGGGGTGAAAATCCTCAGTAGGGAGTACAGAGTGCGATAGCACATGGGACCCAAAATTTTCGTTTGCCTGAGTTCCTAGGGGCTGCGTTTCTGGGGTTCCTTCTTTCTCATTTCTTTGCGTATGACTGTGACATGTTTTGGTTAGGATGTGGATAGGGTGCGCAGGGGACGCATGAAAATAGGTCCGCCAGATAGGATGACTGGTTGAATATTCTAGGTTGTGGTTTGGACTCGGCCGAGGTTGCTGCCGCGTCTTCTCTGGGCGTGGCTGACGGGGGGCGGGCGGAAGGCTGCGGTTGGGCGGGTGGGTGGTTGTAACTAACTACTAAAAAAGGGTAGAAATTACTAATATCCCTATCACTGAAAATTTGGCCAGCTCCTTGAGAAGGTTGGGGTGAATGTGTTTATGACAATAATGAACAGGATGACAGGGCAATGAAAGCATTTGTCGCGTATTTAACCTTCTTTTCTTCCGCTTTTTCCAGTTAAAAACTGAAGCTTTGTAATTTCGCGGATTAAGCTGTGCTGAGACTGAAAAAAGACTCAATAGTCTTTAAAACAGTCTAGGGAAAGGGTGGGCTTTCACTGTAATAGATGATTGTTTAAAAAATCGTAAATATTTCAAGATAAAAAAATTAGAATAGTTTAAAATTTATTGCAAAATGCAAATATTGAGAATAGGAGAGGAAGTAACAATCTTGTGTACAAATGAGCTTTAGGAGCGGTTTATTACTCAGTTGCATTGAAATTTATTTCTCCTTTCCTAATGGTCTTGGCATTAAAATGTTTCCCTCGGTTCATGGTGTCGTTAAGGTTTATATTTTTACGGACCATCCACTTTTATGGAATTATATGGCGGGAGTTTACGTAACCCGTCCATTACTGGCGAGTAAAATAATAATGTAATGAAATATTTCACCGCGGGTAGAATACGAAAACGGTTCAGATTTCAAAAGGTGTAAATAAGAAAATTCTAACGGTCGAATTAAGATGGTATTAAAATATTTATCTGGATCTGGGTAGGGATCACCAAAACGTCGGATATGCAGAGTAGGTAAAATTGTTATGTGAACTATTCCAGATCAAAATTAATGTGTATATCATCATGTCATACATACGGAATCCACAAACTGCCGCACTCCAGGCCAAGCGATCGGCCGCCAGCTCCCCGTGCATCCTCCCAAGTCAAGTCCACGTCTCGCAGCTCTGCGACGAATTGTCAACAGTGGGACGGCCAAGACGCCGAGAACCTAATGCCTTGTAAAATAGGCAAAGCATGGTGGCGGCTCTCGGAGGCATACGTAGTATATGGCCTAGCCAGCCGAAACGCCTTCGCCGGATGACAGTAGATACCAAGAGTTGCTGTGTCCGTGGCCTCGCCTCTGTATTCCTTACAAAGTCAAAACACCGCACAACTAAAAATCTTCTAAGACACTTATTCTAAAAACTCAGGAGCCTGACAGGAGATTGAACTGTTACCAGTACTCTGTTTCGTTCTTATTTTATATTAATATTAAGGAATCCCCGAGTAGCCCGCTTAACCATGCTTGCCTTTTTTACAAGTCATCAGGTTCTCGGCTTAGTATTTAAGAGAGAGAATTAGTCGCTGGATGTGTTTTTAATGTATTTTTTAGTGTAGGTAGTGTAATGTTTGCGTAAGCAATATAGCTAAATCATTGTTATATGCCAAAGAAGAACGTTGGATACAAGAATTTTTATTATGACAGTTTAAAAAAACCTTATCAACATTATTTAAATATTTGTTTTTTTTTCTAAATATTATAATCCCACATGGGGAATACTTTAATGGAAGTTTCTCTTAGTAATAATACCTGCTAGGGATATTATTTCTCAACAGAATTCATTATATTTATCTATGACGTAGCTTAGAGTGCATCCGATATCATCCCCTGAGGTTGCAGTACTCAGGATCAGAAATGCACCTAGGACTTTGGTATCTTATGGCAAAATGCATCAGGAAAATTATCTAAATTCCAAACACTAATATTACCCAACGTTCTCGGTATTTGACAGTGTGAAAATTTACTTTAAAATGTAAAGTATTCTTTCTAGGTACTTTGTAATTTTATGAATATATAAAACAAGTCGAAATGGCGAATCAAAGTTCGTAGATTTTTATGGTATTGTAATTTTCATATCAAAATATTTCATACGTGATACCTTGGACTGGCGCTAAAAGCGTAAGACTGATCACCTTGCCTTCTGTAACAAATTACCAAGGCACTTGGTTTACCAATGCAGTGCCCTATGCATCGTTGGGTGCGGATAGTGGAGAGTAGCAGTATTAGTACTGCTACAAATTACCTAGATAATAGAAAAATACCAAAAATATTGCCATGAGTCTTTACACGTCCTTCTGCTTTTACGCCATGATCATGATTTGACATTTGCCTATAACGTCTTTTATCATAGCTTCCAATCACTTCTGCAGGTTTACGCCAGAGCTTCGTGACATGGATTTGACATAAGAGAATGCACGGGATGGTTAGTAATGTAATATGGATGAGACTGAAATGTGTAATAAAACGAAAAATAATAATAGCTCTAGATTGACACCTATCTAATTCTTTTCGCAGCTTTAATGAATCTTGTGCATATAAATGGGATTGATTGAATTTAAATATAATCCCAATCAAGCGGATAAGAGGGAATTATAATTCTACGCACTAACGTATACAGTGATATTTGCTTAACATATCATATCCGCACACCATGTGCATCCTTTACACTTCATGAACTCATCATTATCCTACTCAAGGAGCAGTACGAAAGTAGCGAAAGTACTGGATAAATGGACGAACTTCCCATAATGATCTACTATTAAGATCCTCTAAAACAAATAGCGATATAACTCACTTTCAAATTACTTCACAGTAAAATGTGTTTGTTTTTTAAATCCTGACTAATAGTACAGCAACCTTTGAGTTTCTCAAGATTCACATATTAACTCACTTTGTCAAATTGTATACTTCAGTGTAGCTAATGGGTTTCGACATCAAAGATATTATCTTAAGAGCAATGAACATTCGTTTTCCCGTCGCTTGCATCTCCATTTAAGCATACTTTGACAATGTTTCCTATATAACATTTAGGCAATCCCCACATGATAAACCCTACATAATAAAACTCTAATTAAAATACATTGCGAGATTTTCACCGCCCAGTTCATATGATAAGCGTAATTTCCTTTCTTTTACATTGTGCGTGAAAACATTTAAGATTGAAATGATTATCACCGCGCATTACACGTAGTTCATCTGACCCAGGAAGTATTGCGCATCCACTCCTATTTAACTCAATAACATTTATGATTAAATTCTGCACAACAAGTAATCAGGAAATTATTTACTTTATTTTTGGCGTATAATTAAAGCTATAAAATTAAAAAACTCTATACTTTTAATGTCGCAGTTGATAAATACACATTGTATATCAGATAATTATCATGTCATTTAAAGGGAAATATCAGTATTTTATCAATTATCGCCTAATTATTTAATTATTTGGAAAAAGGATATTTAAATTATATTCATAACACATAGTCCTAAATATAATACAGAATTAAAACAAAGCATATTATTTCGTTATTTTCGAAATCGATACACAATTTACAGGTTGGTTACTCAATAAATAGCTTTACAAGTAACAAGTTTTGCATTAATATGTTCGATTAAACTATCGTGATGTTACCATTGTCTTGAGTGTTTTTTACAAAAATATTCCAATTTAACCTTGTATTTGAACAACAAATTCATCATAATTCCATTGGTCAAAAATCTATAATTTGCATATTAGGGTAATTACTATTCTTAAATAATGAAAATATCAGCTTAAATCAATTGATCATGTAATAAGAATTGATTACGGACGTGCTTAAAAACGAAATGCTAAGCAATTTGACTCTAAACCCCGACACTTGACGTGCTAATTGGCATTGTTAAAATGGCGGATCCAAATATCTGTTCTTAAGGTCTGGCACAAATGACCATGAGGTGCGAATAAAGAAAGGGTAGATTGCAATATCTTAAATAATAAAAGTAGTAGACAATATTAAAAATGATAAAACTTTTCAAAAAATAACCTTTTGCAAAAAAAATAAAGATACTTCTACTATCTAAAAAGTCGTACGACAAAAAAAAGTCGTAGTCCGTAATATGCTAGTGAATTTATATTATCTCGTTTTTGCGTTATGAGGTTTTTAAGTAGAAGCAAATTACATATTTTCAGTTTCATAGATGGTAAGTTTGACATCAAGTCGAGTCTTACCTTCCTTAAAGATTTAACAGGATTTTGTGAATTTACAAAGGAAGTTCTTCCCCGTGGCATCTAATTGGAATTGTCAGGACATTTTCATTATCACTTCAATTCAAAATTTAAATATTTAAATTAATACAGTCCTCGGGGCATTTCCAGTTCTCAAAAGATTTTTGTACGTCAAAGTAATTATGTAGATATTATTGTGAAATTGTGGAAAAATGTCAAAGACTTTTTTCACTTTAATTATTTCGCAAAAAAAATTGGTGTTACTAGAATACGCGGTCGGATTCTGAATACACAATTTTACGGTTTTTTTATTCTAACCCACATACTCCTATACTTTAAAATCTCCTATATCTAAAAAAGATTACTGGGCTTACCACTAGACTACAAATAACTTAACACTTAATGTTTAATTGCTGAAGATATTAATAAAAATATTTTTTTTTAAATAATCATTCGTATACTTACCTCAAAAAATTTTCAAACTTAAGAATAACAAATAAGGTTTTTGAAAACAAGAATAATACCAATCCTTTAACTGTAAAAAAATATATTTCACCATGAATACTAAACTACACTACTTTAAAAAAAAGTTGTATTTCGGGAAATCGTAAAAAAGTAATTATGCGGTACTATTCATTGCGGCAGTTTGCGTCAGAGCTGCGGGACGTGGACTTGACCTGAGAGGATGCACGGGAGCTGGCGGCCGATCGCTTGGCCTGGAGGCAGTTTGTGGATTCCATTTGCTCCACATAGGGAGCTGATAGGTATGATGATGATGATGAAAATTCATTGAAAAAAAATTAAAAAAAATAATTTCGACATCGGAAAGCGATAGAAACACGGTTCTTAGACATAAATGTGGATGTCAGTATGAGTTATAACTTGGTTTTCTCAGATTATTTTCGACAAATATGACTTAGTGGAGTATAGTATTCATGGTGCGATATCTTAACAAAAGTTTACAGTAATTATTATTGTATTAACTAAGGCTAAAGTATAATGGTATTACAACAACTAAAATTTAAACATTATCGGATATAATATAATATTTGTATTGACCGAATAACCCTCGTATAATTATCATTGTAGATATTATTTGATTGTTGAGCAAGGTGGCACGAAACTATTTATTAATTATTTTATTTAATTTTAAACGTTGATTCAATAGGGTTGTTCCTGATAGCATGAATATCCTTGAAAACGTTATAAATATTTAGAGTATATTTTTACAATTCCAACGATATAAAACACAATGATCAAAAATGTTGTTTTCATTTATAAATTTATGTTTTAAAAACACGAAATTACGAGTGACTTTTAACGCCCGTTATTGGCTAATGACGTCATACCCGTCCATTATAAAAGGCGGGAAATTCATTACGAAGTGAGCGCCCATATTGATGTGACGTCACACCGCATGCGCGCCAAATGGAGGATTTTGCGAGCGATTTAAAAAAGCGCTATTTCAAACCGCGCTAGAAAATTCATATGACATCGTAAAAATAAAAAGTAAATTCCCTTGATATTGTTATTTTTCAATTAATTTTTTGAAATAAAAAATAGAAAATCGGAAAGAACCCAATTGTTGTTCTTTTTTTAAAATTCAGTGAAAAATGTTAAACGCCGAAACCTGGTTCACCGGTATAAATATGACAAACTAAAATATTTTTATCTTATAATAAAAGCTGGATTTTGTACCGTGTGATTTTGCCGCATCCTACGGGACTAAGTCAGCGGCGCACACTAAATGAAGTCTTAAAATGGTTTTTTTAGGGGAAAAAAAAAAAAACTCTGATTCCCTAGAATTTTTGTGTCGTTTAAAAACTGATTGTATTTTTCTGCTGCCATCTTTATTTATAATGAAAATTGAAAAAAAAGGCAAAAATGTGGCCTTTCCGTTTTTTTCCTCTTAGAATTTCATATAAATACTAAACAATTGATCTTTTCCAATTTCCCAAAAAATAAAATTAAAATATTTTATGTTGTCATTTTTACGGAGCCTTGTGGCATTCAATATGGTCGGAATCCCATTTTTAAAACATAAGATTCTTACATACATAAGATTTTTTTAGTACTTGAAAATATTATGTAAATTGGACAGTTTAAAACAATAAAACGAAATCGCCTTTTTTCAGATTCGACAGTATACGTAGAGACCGTCGATTTTATTCATTTATTTTTGTGCAAAACTCTACATTCGCTTACCACTTTTCCAAATTTAATAAATGATTATAAAAATAAAATATTATTGATATCCCAACAGAGACAAAGAATCTCTGAAAACAAATGTGGGTTATCTAGGCGTTTACAGGGCTTATGACCTGTCATTGGCTGGGTTAAGTGGTCACTTGATGTATTGCAACATTCCCTGATATTTGATTATCATTATCATCTGATAACCATGACTTATTTCGGAAGATCTATTAGTATGGATTGTCACAGAACGTTTCACATTAACGACATTATTCTCATTGGTGAAATCTGTTGAGAAAATTGCTAAGAATTTTGCCATCAACTTTTTTGGCTTAGGTAAGAATCTTATTTATTTTATTTTTTATTTAATTTTATTTACGAACTTAAGTCCATTTCAAACATAAAATTATTCTAACACATATATACACAGGTACAATTAAAATAAGATACAATCAAGGAAATAAAAGCTAGGACAAAATTTTAAGTATACATTTATTAGAACTACCACGAGACAAGATCTGGTCTATTTTAGTGATTGTTTAAATCTGGAAAATGATATTCCGACCACATTGAATGCCACAAGGCTCCGAAAAAATGACAGCATAAAATACTTTAATTTACTTTTGGGGAAATACCAAGGTAAATTGTTTAGTATTAATTTTTTTTAAAAAAATTGGATAAATAAAAAACGCAAATTGAAGAGGGAATTTTTTTTTTTTTTGACTTCCTGAAATATTATGTAAATTGGACGGTTTAAAACAATAAAACGAAATCGCCTTTTACAGATTCGACAGTATACGTTGGGACCGTCGAAATATGTACATATTTTATATTGTATATGATTGTAAGTTCAGTGACATGGTGTATTTGCACTATAGAAGGTTGGTTGTACCTAATACCAATAAGGAAACACCAGTATTACCAGCTATACACTAGTAATACACCAGTATTATTATACCAGTCTATTGGGATTGATCCGGTCTAAGTTACGATGGCGAATGTTTCCCTAAAATTCAATACAAATAATACAGAACTTTGGTAGCGAACTTTAGCGATCTGAGATCCGATTGTTTGGTTTTAAGTTGCTACAACTTACCCCACAATATTGTGGCTTGGAACGAATTCGTATAAAACGAAAATTACTGTAGTAAAACATAAGTATTTATTTTATGTAAACAGTAAAAATGTTTCTTACATAATGTAATGTTTCTGCTTTGTACACTGTTAATACTGGTTTTTGTAATTTACAAGTTATGTACCGGATTGAGTGTTTGTTTCGATTAAGAAATAAAATAAAAACATTAAACATTTTAATTAATTTCCAGGGTAATGATTACAACTTTACACTAATATAAAAATCTTTTAAGCATCTTGAATACAATGAAAGCTCCACCCTTTCCCTAGACTGCTTTAAAGACTATTGAGTCCAGCCAACTCTGCCGATTTTTTCAACAAGGTAAACCGCGATTTTACGATTTAGACCGGGCGCTAGAGGTAGCTGAGTATGCAAAATATGAGCACCGCATTCCACCAATGGATTTAAGTTAAGATAAGGTCAAAAATTAATAATGTGGATCTTGCCACTCAAATATTTGGTCCATTTTTTTTTTACCCCTCTACTCTTATTTGTAAAGGAAATGTATTGAGTACAGTATATAAAATCATTTTAATGATTATTTCAGTAATCATTTATACTTTTTTTCTAATGGTGAAAGTGAGGATGGATTGTTAAATGACAAAAATAAAATGAAAATAAAAGTAATAAAATCTTTTTTATTAATAAAAAAGGTCATATATAAAAAAAAAACAGTAAATTTAATTAAAAATATACATAAAGTAGGCAAATAATTATTCATTTATATTAAGACTAACTAACTAACTAACTAACCATCACGCCCATTTCCCGAAGGGGTAGGCAGAGAGGATAGAACGCCACACCACTCTGTCCTGGCATACTTCTCTTGCTTCCTCCACATTCATACATCTTCTCATGCACGCACGTCGATTATTCCGACTTCTTACATGCCCACTTTCAAGCACTTGTTTTACTTGAACATGCCATGTCTTTCTCGACCTTCCTCGACTTCTACATCCAGGCACAGTCGCATCATATATTTTTTTTAGCCGTTCTTTCATGTATGTACATGTACATACATGACCCATTCAATTATGTACATCTGAGATGCAGAATCACAATTGCATAAAGAAATCATAATTTTTCAGGAGAACAAAAAGGTGGAAGTAAAATAAAAATAATTTGTAATTAAAGAGCACCAGTTTTTATTTTATTGTCTTGCCTTACATTTTTTGTGCGCCGTAACTTGTTTTCACGTTATAAGTATAGGGTAAAACACGATTATTTTCACAGCCTCGGTACGCTCCTTAGGGAATTCTGTTTATTCTGATTTCAGATTCAAAAGTCAATTCCTAAGGTTGGCAACCCTGGAAAGCACTTGGAGTAGAGCTTTTAAACGTGTTTATTCTTGAGAAAACAAACATTCCAAACGTCCTGCAGAATCTGATCGGCTTAGTATTCTAAGAGCAATTTTTATACTGCACTTTTGTTGAATTCTAATGGCTTACCCGTGGCGTAATGGCTAAAACGCGGGTCTTACGCTACAAAGGTTTCAGGTTCGGATCTCGAATAACACATTATTTACAAGGATTTAGACAAACTCAAAATGTTGTTTATAAATCGTTTGATTTGAACCGAGTAGTGATCCTGCACATTAATTTATTTAATTTATTTAATAAATTTAAAGGCATGTGAAGCTCCTAATTTTCCGAGAAAATAATTGGTTATGTATTTGTGTATATCCGATAACAGGCGAAATACAATAACTAACATTTTGAGTGTGTCCAAATACTTGTAGACAAAAACTGAATTTCATTAATTACGGGTTAATAATTACAATTTAATAATAATTAGCCAATCATCGACTAATTACAGTGCAAACTCACCTATACGAAGAATGCACGCACTGGCTAACAAGTATACTAACAATATTGATGTTTTCAACACAAATCTAGTGCATTTTAGGGAACAGTGTCTGGATGCCATCTCTGGCGGTGATGAATAGCTACCTACTTTGTAATCATTTAAAATGTCTATGGAAAAGCCCTTTGGGCATAAAAACAATAAAATAAAATAAATAAATAAATATCCATATTCCCTTCCAAACTTCACGTCTCTGTTGAGATGTCAAATTGAACTGTTCAGAAGCCCTGAAGTTTCTATGTACATATATCGTATATCCATATTCCTCGCAAAACTTTTTCGCATGTGAAAGACTAACAAAATAAACAAATAAATAATTCCAAAAAACAAAGAGTTCGCTCAGTCATTAAGTAGTAAACATTTTGTCAAGGGTAGAATGACACACCCGGGATTAGTTAAATTAGTTTTCACCTCGGGAAAAATAACACAATTTAAAAAATGAGAAACATTTTCTGATGTGATAATTCGGAGGCTGGTAAGTCACGTTTTCAGGACTTCTCTCGTAATGTTTCTAAATTCTGGAATTACTTTATCACGCCCTGGGGGTAAATGTGACAAAAGTCTAAATCTATAAATTGTCAGGAAGCGTACAATTAATTTTATCTTTTTGTTTAGTTTCACTTAAAATATTGTAGAATAACTTACACTTTTAGTAGGATATGATTACAATTAAAAATAAACATACAGCGAAAGCCCCACCCTTTCCCTAGACTGTTTTAAAGACTATTGAGTCTTTTTTCAGTCCAGCACAACTCTACCGATTTTTAAAGCTAATCCGCGAAATTTAATAGATTCAGTTTTAACTGGAAAATGCGGAAGAAAAGGAGGTTCAATACGCGACCAAATGCTTTCATTGCCCCTATCACTGTCTCGGCTCTAAGATTGTCATAAAATAAACATACTATTAAAAATATGAACGGGGAGTGGCTCAGTGGTAGCGTCGCGGTCTCTGAGTCTAGAACCCCCGGTTCGAATCCCTACTCCGCCACGACACGATTCCTATTTCCAAGCACAAATTGCTTAGGTTTTATTAAAAATGGTATTTAACTAACTAACCATCACGCCCACGGCTAGAACGGATAGAACGGCACACCACTCTGTCCTGACACACTTCCTTCGCTTCCTCTACATTCATACATCCTCTCATGCGCACACGCCGTTTATTCCGTTAAGTATTTTTATCAAAAATAGTATATACAAATATAAATATGTGCAAATATCATAAGATTGCATAGAGTTCTTTTTTTAATACAAAAAAATATTGGCGGCGCGGTGGTGTAATGGGTAAGATACTGAAAATCAAAAAAGGTTTTTTTGGATTTTAATACTTATAAAATAGAAGTTTAAGGAAAAGCTCTAAGAGCATTTTCCGTACGAGAATTTAAGGCTAAAGAGGTCTGTGCTATGTGCCTATAGAGAAACCGTGGCCGTTATGTTACGAGTATGTAAGAGTTTAAACAAAAGACAATTAAAGATAGCCTTTTGCTTGCTATTAATCTTGTAAATAATGCAATATAATTTTTAAGCTTTATCTTCCTACCAATACAATAATAATAACATTAAATGTATAATTATCAATAAAATAACTAAGAGTTGGGTTTGGAAGATATTGCTTATAAGCAACAAGCCTGCCCTTGCTATGAAATTTTACATGAAGTTTTAAATAAATAAATAATATTATTGATATCTCAACAGAGACAGAGAAACTCTGGAAACGAATGTATGTTATCTAGGCGTTTACAGGGCTTATGACCTGTCATTGGCTGGGTTAAGTGGCCACTTGATGTACTACAACATTCCCCATTCCGCCTATCATCTGACAACCATGTATGACAAATTTTTGAAACTTCTATATATGTTAAGTTTGTACAGAAGTATCCACATGCGAGTTGGTTTTTCGACAGGCGGAATGGGGAATGTTGTAGTACAACAAGTGGCCACTTAACTCATCCAATGACAAGTCATAAGCCCTGTAAACGCCTAGATAACCCACATTCGTTTCCAGAGTTTCTCTGTCTCTGTTGAGATATCAATAATATCTGATACCAGCCCAGCATGGGTATAATCCACTAATTTGTCTATAAGTATTTGTATACGTTCAAAATGTTGTTGTTAAAAATAAATAATATTTTATTCAGTACACGTCACGTGATATAATATTCAATCTTTTCTCATTTACGTATAAATATATTGAATTGTGCCACTATGATACTGGAAGTGAGAAATTTTCCTTGAGAAGAAAAATCATAATAAAACCAAGAAGTTCCAGTGGTTCTATTCCAAATTTTGTCGATAAACCCTCATCACCTTTAAACTTAACTGTTTCCAGTTTAACAGAAATAGAATTTTCTGAACTGAAAATACGATTCTTTCGATATAAATTTGTTGCAAAAAGTAGTTATCGAAAGAGTCTAAATTAGCAGTTCATAATGGAGTTCTGGTACCAACCATACATGGAAGTGAAGCATGGAGTTGGAAAAAAGGTACGAAAGTAGTTGCCGTTGAAATGCGATGTTTCAGGTGAATGAGTGGTAAAACTGTGTATGATAAATGTCAAAATTAGAGTAGAACGCAAGGCTGAGAAAAGCATTATCGACAAAATACTACTTGTGAAAACCTTTAATTGGTTTATTCTATTTTTTTTTTTATTTTATTTTTTATTTTTATTTTTTTTTTTTTATTTTTATTTTATTTTTTTATTTTTATTTTTATTTTTATTTTTATTTTTTATTTTATTTTAAACCACCTCAACAGGCCAGGAGGCCTGGGTGTTTGTTACCAACGTCACAAACACCCAGGCTTGAGAAAAATCACTTTTGATTTTTTGAGTTCTCACCGGGAATCGAACCCGGAACCTCCGTATCGTGAGTCCAGCGTCTTAGCCATTACGCTACGGAGGCCGCCATGTTTTCTAAAATGATTTGTAACTGTTGAGTTTCCTCTTAATAAAAATAAAAAATACAAAAAAAATTAGGAAAGCTCTACTCACCCAACAATGGTGCATAGGGCACTGCATTAGTACACCAAGTGCAGTAAATCTTGATAATTTGTTACACGAATGCAAGCATATTGCAAACTAGGTTCTATTAAAATACTGAATTCGAAATAGACACTGGTATATATTAAGACCGGAAATGTTGGTGCCTATAGATGGTGGTGCCTAATCGATTGAATTCAGAATAGGACCGTAGAATATTAGCATTCAAACGACGCAGAATCGCTCCAAGAGTTCTAACTGACACTTGGCGAACGCTTGGCACTGGTCTTGCCGTCGTTATAGAGAAATTGGATAAGGCCTCGTCATAATATGACTCTCGATTATCCGAGGTCAAATACAGCTTCACTTTTTTTTTTTTTTTTTTTTTAGAAAAAAGAAACATTTGAGTTCTTATGATATACGCAAATATTTCAATTTTGGGCTGCTTTCAAATAGTCGGAAATAACTGTGCCAGAAAGCAGAAAACAAGTTGCGCCGAAGTGGGATTCGAACCTAGAGATTCTAATCCGGAGTCCTCGAATCTACCACTAGACCACAACCCGGTTCAACTTAAAATGGACATTTAAATTTTTTGTTGTTTTCTGAAAAAAAAAATTATCGTAATTTTTTATTCTATCATTGAACAAGGAATAAAGCATTGATTTTGTGATCAATGCTTGAATGAAATATTAATTTGATTTTTGGTTTTTCACAACGGGTGGTGGCCCAGTGGTAGCGTCGCGGTCTCGTGAGTCCAGAGATTGTCGGTTCGAATCCCCACTTCGACACGACTCGATTCCTTTTCTCAAGCACAAGCCACTTAGGTTTTATTGGAAATAGTATTTTCAAATTAAAATATGTGCAAATATCATAAGATTGCATAGATTTATTTGTATTTTTTTAAATTATGATAATGTGTGATACCTTGGATTGGCTCTTAGCGTTAGACTGATAATTTTGCCTTCATATAATAAATTATCATAATGGCGGCCTCCGTAGCGTTATGGCTAGGACGCTGAACTCATGGTAAGGAGGTTCCGGGTTCGATTCCCGGTGAGAACACAAAAAAAAGAAACGTTTTTTTCTCAAGCCTGGGTGTTTGTGACGTTATTCTGTGATTGGGCCTCCTGGCCTGTTGAGGTGGTTAAATAAAAAATAAAAAAAATAATTATACACTGTGCCAGTGTCCTATGCATCATTAGGTGCGGAAAAAGAATAGTAGTAGTAGTTTGAGAGGCGAATGATTTGTTTGTAATTTATAATTTATTTTGCATAGAACAAACAAGTGATATATTAAAAGTATCTTCGTAGGCGTAGGTTCAAGTACAACTTGTTTCTGGTATTTCTGTCACAGAAAGTTATTTCCGTATATTAAAATGTTGAAATTGAAAAAAAACCAGATATTTTCATATGATAGTAATCTTTTTAACGTAAAAAATAGGTTATTTAGGAAAAATAAACAAAAAATAACCGTTTCGCACTCGATCAAAATATCTTCAGGTAAAGGTCCTTCAATTCTACATATAAAAAATGTTAAAGTTACCAAAAATAGCTCCAAAGTGTCCGAAATTATGATGATACTATTATCTACGACCAACTTTACCTGTGAGTTGAGATATGTGGAAAAATATTCATTAGTTGGAGCTCATGAGGTCATAAGGGGTCCCATAACCTTCGTATGGAGCGTTATAAGAAGTATATAATAATATATTATTATACGTGGTGTAACAAAACTCGTAGTACAACCCAAAACTGGTGAATCTACATCATATTAGGTCCTTCCATATGAAATTGGCGTTTTGTATGGGAGGAACATAAAGTTGATTTTTTTAAAATATAATATATTTATTTAATCAAAGTATGTACCATTGCTATCTATGCACTTTTTGCCATCTCATAGGTAGTGCATCGATCCCTTTACTAAAATAACCATTCGGACGGGAATCAATAAAATCTTTGAAGTCGGTTTGGACTGCCCCATCGGAGTTGAATTTTTTCCCTTGCAAGAAGTTATCCAAATTTCGAAAAAAAATGTTAATCTGTTGGAGCAAGGTCCGGAGAAGTACGGTGAATGTCTTAGACATTCCAATTGAAGCTCTTCTAATTTGTAATATTATATTTAAAAAAAAATCAACTTTATGTTCCTCCCATACAAAAAACGCCAATTTCATATGTAAGGACTTAATTCAAGCTTTTTCACCTTCCCCAATTTGCTTCAAGTGGATTAAAACAGTTTTTATCACTAACACCGCAGCCTGCAGCTAACTCGGACGTGGTTTGCGATGGATCCGCTTCCACAATAGCCTTCAATTCTTCATTATCAACTTTGGTCTCCGGCCGTCCACGGGGCTTGTTCTGCAGGTCGAAATTTCCAGAACGAAAACGTTGGAACCAAAAAACGCACTGTGTTTTCTTTTGCGGCACCGTCGCCATACACATCATAAATCCTTTGAGCCGTTTCTGCAGCACTGGTGCCACGGTGGAACTCGTACTCGTAAATAACGCGATATTTCAAGTTTTCCATTTTGTAAACTGAGTGACGCAAAGAAAAAAAAAACAATTGAGGAAAAACAAATGAATTATCCATTTTCGAAACACAAATGCTTGAGTAAATAGCTGTATAAATTTTAATTTGGAATTCCTAACCAAAGAGAAGATATTTGAGATCAAAGTAGCCAGTACGGCAAAACGCCAATTTCATATGTAAGGACCTAATATTTGGAGTCGAATGTGTAATATGACTCATAAATCTAAGCTTATAATAAAAAAAAAATCTTCTCATAAAAGCTTCCATAAGTATGGCATTTTAAGTAAAATTGTACAAATGCTTATTGAAATACGGTTTGATATCTTGTTTTCTTCATGGATAGTATTAATTTGGCTAAATTTACTTCCTACTTAATTTCTTTGAAAACTATGGGTCATATGAAAAAAATTATTACACAAAACTGACTCCAAATATGACGTAGATTCATTGGTTTCCGCTTGTATATTTTGTAATTGGAACATTCACATCTGTGAATGTTCTGTATATATGTAGAAATATATAAATAAATAAGTGGATCGTAAATAACAATTTGGTTTGTCAAAAACTTAAAGATCAAATATCCTTTTTTTTGTTTCCTGCTTTCTGGCACAGTTATCTTTGACTATTTGAAAGCAGTCCTTTATATAACATATTTTGCCCTCATTTTGTAGCCCTTCATGTGTCTTACATCCTGGATTTTTGTATTTCGAGCAACCCCTGATACCCACCCTGTACAAATATACGTTTATACAGCCTCGTACTCCGCATAGGTACGAATTATGGTCACCATATACTTACATATAGTGGAGAACTGACCATGTGACCTACATAAGAAGATATTGTAGAAACCGTACCTTTACGAATAATCTAAAAATATTATTAAAATAGCTCCCTTAGAAGAATCTATTTGATTTGCTCTTTGATTCCGAATGTTTTTATTTTGCTGCCACCTTAGAAAAATAAAAAAATTACGGTTTTCTGTTTTTTTTCTCCATAAAATTCATACAACTTAACACACAATCAGTCTAGGAAGTATTTGAGATAGTTAAAAAAATATATGGTTGTCAATATTTCAGGTATATAATTTAAAAACACTTAAATTTCTAAAACTGTCCTCACACGTCTTAAATGGTTGATTGGTTAGCAAAAACCGTATTTTTTAATTTTCACTTAAACTCAAAAAAATAATCTTTAATAAATAAAATAAAACATATTATTATTACATTGTACTAAATACTGCACTATTAACAGTGAAAATTGGTTTGGTGAAATTTGGTCTCCTTATTACAGAGTTCACGTAAAAAACATCGAAAGAGTCCAGCATAAATTTTTACGCTTTATTAATTTTAAATTAAATATTCCTATTGTAAACAAAAAATTATAACTTTTTTAAATAACTTTCTGAATAAACAAACATTAGAAAATAGAAGAATATTAAATGATTTGCTCATTTTCTGTTCAAAGTATTAAAATCTATGTTTAATTACTAAACAAATTTAATTAGTATACGAGTGCCTGGTCGAGTTACCCGTAGTAATGCACTATTTTTACTGCAGCCAATCATCGACTAATTACAGTGCTAACTCACCGATACGAAGAATGCACGCACTGGCTAACAAGTTTGCTAACAATATTGATATTTTCAACACAAATCTAGTGCATTTTTAGGGAACAATGTCTGGATGCCATCTCTGGCGGTAATGAATAGTGAGTGTGCTATTTGCAACTTGCTCCATTTAATTTTATATTGTATTTTTTCTTAGCTTAAGTTTTCTTGCCAAATCGAATATTCGTTTGTATTTTCTTTTTCATTTTTTGTTTCTAATTTGGCTACCTACTTGTGTAACATTTTAAAAATGTTTATGTAAAAAGCCCCATGGGCGTTAAAACAATAAAAAAAAAATACATTTGACGAACATTATAATTTTAAGTTCATAATTTATTCCCTGCATTTAACCCTTACGCAGCTGTGGCACATAATAATTGCAGCAATAAAAAAACAAAAAAATGAAAAATAACCGTTTGCAGATATATTTTCTTAAGATCTCAAGAGTTAAATCTTGAAAAAAAGAAATGCAACCCTTATTAACCGACATTACTGCGTGTAATACATTTTTTCTTCTTTTAATTAATCTAACTAACTAACCATCACGCCATTTCCCCGAAGGGGTAGACAGAGAGGATAGAACGCCACACTACTCTGTCCTGGCACACTTCTCTTGCTTCCTCCACATTCATACATCTTCTCATGCATGCACGTCGATTTTTCCGACTTCTCTTTCTCACTTTCACTTTCAAGCACTTTTTTTACTTGATCATACCATGTCTTTCTCGGCCTTTGCGATCTCTCAGGCGAATGTGTGGTAAGACTATGTATGATAGGTGTACACATGTCGAAATTAGAGCAGAGTGTTAGGCTGAGATAAGCATTATCGACAAATTAAGAAAGGTCTGTTGGGGGGGGATCGATTGTTCGGTCATGTAGAGCGAATGGATGATGAAAAGAACGGCTAAATAAATATATGATGCGACTGTGCCTGGATTTAGAAATCTACGTAATAATCTACGTGACATATATATGACGCTACGATGTTAAAAAACTCGCGTTTGGGAATGTTTTTTTGTGTCAAGTTATTATTTTGTTGTCTCAATGAGCTTTTTGCGTGATTTATTTTTGTAAATTTAAAATTGAAACATATACAAAAATCATGCAGCATGCCCATTACGGTTTATATTTTACACCCTGCAGAGGAATAGATTGCCGCTGTAAAAACGGTATTTTCACCGTAAAAACTTCTCAGTCTTCTGGAAAATATATTAAAGAATATACCATGAGACAAGAGATGGAACGTTTCCGCATTATGGGGGAAATTGCTAAGTTATGATTTTAATAAGTCTGACTATGAGAATATTATATTGCAAGTGATTCTATCTAGGTCGAAATTGAAACAAAACCTTTATATTTTTGACACATCAAAAGATAGGAAAAAATATCATTTAGGAATCCTGTGGTACCCGGAATAACGATGGGAAATTCAAAAGTTTTACTTACATTTATTTATTTATTTTGTTTATTTATTTATATTTTCACATACCGGGTCGCACCACAAGAAGTTGCCGTTTGTTTGATCCAAACACCGGAAATATAAATTACGCCTATAATTACGCCATAAATAGGATTCAAAGGAATGGCAACTTGGTGTGCGAGGGTGTTGATCTCTTTAACTCCAGCATTCGATCAGTCAAGTCATTTTGTAATAAAACTCTAGCATTGTATTGTTGTGTATTTAAGGCATATTATGTATTATATATATTTTACATTTTGATGTATTTGCCAATATTTTTGTATGATATTTTTATGAAAAGCCTGTATAGGCGTTTATAATGGAAAAATAAAATTTAAAAAAAAATGTTGTGCACACAGTGCTATGTTTGGTACAATGAACTATGAATTTTCAATTTAAGGTAACATATACAACATTACACCAATTACGTGGACAACACAATGTACAAGACAAATTTCTGAAGACGTGTAGTGAGCAAACAATAGTATACAAAGTGGTTATGTTATGTATATGACGAAACTCTTTCATAGTGCACAGAAAAATTAATACAAATTGTTCAATAGTTCGGGAACGGATGCAGTGACCTCCAATAACTGGAGTCTTCTTTACGTCTGCAGGATCCTCTCGTAGACCGTCGATGACCATTTTCCGAACGTACTCGGCGGAGCTGATGGATGCGGGCTACACCTGGAAGGAGGCGAGGGAGCTGGCTGGCGACAGGGTCTCCTGGACACGCCTGATGACAGTAGCTACCAAGGGTTGCTGTGTATTTTTGTATTTTATAAACATCTCACACGTTATCAATAGGTTCTTCGCCCCGCCACGCCACTCTTGATGTCTGGATTATCTTTAAATTATCCTTTTTCGTTGCTCAAAGTTAGACGTAAGTCACTTTATAATTTATGTTGCTGTATATCACAGTTTTAAATAACTTCTTATTGGAATCCATCCAATATGGACGCTGAATAATTGTCATTTCAACGAAAAACGGATCGATAAGAAAATTAATCCATCACAATAGTTCCAGCGGATGGTAACAGATAAAATACCAGCGTTTTGTAAAACAAATCATGGGTTTTATACGAAATTTAACTAAAAAAATTGGTGTAAAGCTTGACTAACGGATGTTTATATACCGAACCCTTAGTGTTACACGCAGTAGTCAAAAACAAAAAAACCGATAATACCCGCTCTTGATAATACCGCTCTTGTACACCGTTTAAAGAAACCATTTAACAGAGAAATTACAGCACTTACCGTTCAATGAAACCAGGATCCAAGCACTAAAGTTCACCAGAAATGATTATATAAATTTCGTACCTGTGTGGGATTAGTATGCAAATAGTATTATTCGACGATTTAAACCGCAAGGGTCCAGTGCACAAACATATTTTGCGGTCCAGATTAGGGATGTCCGGAGCTTTGAAATTGCTACCGAACTTTCGAATATCCGAAAAAATATCCGTGAAGTAATAATTTTAAGAAAAATAAATCTACACAGTTTTATGATTTTGCTGTCCCATAGCTGTATCAAATTTGTATGAAGTATTATTTTTTAACTATTTAAAAAAAAAAATATATTTTCAACTATGAGAAAAATTTTTGTTTACAAAGAAATACAATAAAAACACATATACATCTTTAAAATAATTACAAAAAATCCCACCAAGGATTAGCCTGTTTGTGGGTATACTGTGAAATCTCAAACAGTATGACGTGGCAAAAGAGAAAAAAAAGGTCATGTAAAAATTGAAAAATAACAGATAATGTAAACATGAGATAGTTAAAAAAAAAGATTACAAGATATTTGGTATCTTTATACGGAAAGATGAAGGAAATAATTATAATATCTAAATTAAAAACTACGTAGATTATGTTAATGTTTATGGTCTTTAAAGTAAGAAATGATTCTAATCCCTTTACACTATGTATCCAACTTTGTGTTAATCTTTTTAAAAGATGAAAATTTCAATGAAACCCTTGGCGACTTGTGCTTAAAAATGGAGTCGTAGTCGCGGCGGAGTAGGGATTCGAACCGGGGATCTTTGGACTCAGAGATGGCAAGGTTCCCTTTTGGCTACTCGATTCTACTATAATTTCAATTATTTTTTCATTGTAACATTTGTAAAACGTTTGCGTGAGGTGTTTTAAAATACTTATTATACAAAAACCGGATAACCCAAAATATCCGTTACTTTCAATCGATTTTTTTTTGTCGTAGTCTTATTCCTGTAGATAGTTTGGAGCAAGGATATGCATCTAGTTCTCTGCGCTTTACCTTTTGCAGCCATCTTCAACTCAGTATGGCTGGGTTCATGTCCTTGCACACTTGTTCCACACGCTCTCCTGTCAGGGGCGCCCTCTGGAGTTCGTCTGACAGCCTTTCCCTCTATTGTGTCATGCAGGAGATCCTCATGTTGCATTATGTGCGACTCCATCGCACTTACTCTCATGATGGTGTTGAGATCCGTTGCCTGGTGAATCTCTTGTGTAGATTATGTGAAAAATGAAAGAGACTGTTGTGAAGGCGACAGAAGATGTACCGAACGTGTGCGTGTATGGAGTATGTCTGCTGTAGTACCTGCATTCTCAGTCAGGAGTTCTGAGGGTGCATAGTAAATTATAAACTAGTAATATATTAAAACCCGTCGTAATTGTGATAACAATCGTGTATTTATTTAAAGCCCCCATACCAAATACATGCAAAAAATCTTTGACCTTCTGTATGTCCATACTTCAATTGTGTCTTCGACGAAAAAGCATCCGTATCGTTTAAACTGATAAATATTTTAATCTCAGCCAAATTTTCGATCACATCTCTCGGCCATAATATATTCGCCCATCTATAGTCCAGATTGCTCACGAATAACTAATTTAATTACTAGATTGAACCACATGCGGGGGTGGTATAATGTCGCACTGGTTTTATTTATATTGCTCTGGGAATTAAACCATTGCGGAAACTGATGAATTCATTACAATTATTGTTTTAGAAGTGTGTAGCAACATGTGCGTCCTAATAAATTGCATTTTGTATGCAAACTGCTTTGGTTAACTCTTTAGCATGATTTAAAACCAAACAGTGCATATCTATGCACTATAATTTTAAGTTAAGGCCCCTTACGGGGTCCCCCATACATTCATGTACGTCAGGGCAAAATCCCTTGTACTTCATGGTTCATTAAATAAAAATGAAAAAAAATATGACGTAATTATTAATTCTTTTTCTAGTAAATTATCGGACTAAATTTTTATTTAATTATTTCGTTGAATCACAATTAATTTAAAGAAAACCCCTGTTTTTAATAAAATTTGATGCATAACACAAAAACAGTACATATAAAGATTTAAAAAAAAATGTATTAAAGAATACGTATATATCTAGTGCATTATCTGATTAAAATTTGTAAAACATTAGTAGATTTTTGATTATATTAAATTCCGTGTTTTAACGAGCGCTCATCCGGGCGCTTTACTACATTTTAAAGATTATCGTGTATTTTTTGTATACCTACGCGATGCAAATAATAATAATGAAACCAAACGGCGGCGGCGCGACGTTCGATCGGATTTTGGCCGTGTTTTAACGAGCGCCTCATCCGGGCGCTTACTACATTCGTTACAATTAACAAAGGGTGGACCTAGTAGCCCCTTAAGTAAATATTTTTCCACCTCGTGGTTAGGTTTAGGTTAGGTTAGGTTAGGTTAGGTTAAGGTTAAGGGTAGGTTAGGTTAGGGGGTTAGGTTTAAATTAAATTAGTTCAAATGGTTTCTACAATTTGCACGTGAGGTCCTAAGGATTATAAAAGAAGGAGATGAACGTGAAAGACAGCGTGCAGGAGAAGAAAGTATATTGGTCCCGAACCCCTTATCTCTTCAGAGGATGGGGGACGTATGGGAAATGCCAAATAGATACAAAAGTCCAGAAAAGACAGGACCGGCCACCTCTTGAAGTAATGCGTAAGCAGTTCCGAGGGGTAAGCTGAGATTTGTAAGGTCCACTTGGGAGTAGCTTGCTACTCCTACGACCTGAAAAAAAAAAGGTTAGGTTAGGTTAGATTAGGTTAGGTTAGGTTAGGTTAGGTTAGGTTAGGTTAGGTTAGGTTAGGTAAGGTTAGTTAGGTTAGGTTTGGTAAAATTTTTCCACCTCGTGGTTAGGGCGTTGAGCTCCCATGCATGAGGTCGCATGTTCGATTCCCGCTTAAGGTATTGATTTACATGTGGTTTTTCGGCTATGAAGCGTCCGACTCATCATCTTTCCTTTCAGGTTAATGAATGATCAAGGTGAATAATTGCAATAGGGTTCTTCCCGATAGCATGAATATCCTTGAAAACGTTATAAATATTTTAAGTATATATTTACAATTTCAAAGATATAAAACACAATAATCAAAAATTTGGTTTTCATTTATAAATTTATGTTTTAAAAACACGAAAATACGAATGATTTTAAACGCTTGTTATTGGCTAATGACGTCATACCGTCGACCGTGAAAGGCGTGAAATTCGTTCCGTAGTGAGCGCCTATATTGCTGTGAACGTCACACCGCATGCGCGCCAAATCGAGGATTTTGCGAGCGATTTGAAAAAGCGCTTCTATTTTAAACCGCGCTAGAAAGTGCATATAACATCGTAAAAATAAAAAAAAATTTCCCTAGATATTGTAATTTTTCAATAATTTTGTTGAAATATAAAAATCGGGAAGAACCCAAATTGGTGTACCAAAGCAGTACTTTATGCCCAATTGGGTGTATAAGGAAGAAGATAGAAGAAGAAAACATACATTAATAATCCAGCAATTCCTAGAAGACCGTCATCTAAAAAGCACATATTACGCTTCTGGGAATAAAATTAATTAAACGTTATACCTAACAATTTATTGGGAGTGGTACGAAATTGTCCCCAGAGGTTTCATTTATCATTTTGAAAATATTATTATATTACATACATACATACTTGAAATACTTGTAGTTGCATGAAGTACCTTTTTAATGCACGTGATTGTATCACATTATGCATTGGTATATTTTATAGCCTGCTACCAATTTTTCAAGACATCAAATTCTCGACCTGATTTGGGAGGATGTACGAGAGCTGGCGGCCAATCATTTGATTTTGGTGGTAGTTTGTGGAATTCATATGCTCCACACAGAGATCGGATATAGAAGGATGGTGGGGATAAAGAAGGATGGTGGGGACAAAGCGAGGTAATTTTTATGAGGACAGGTCTATGGTAAATCCATAGTATAATAGGTTATGAAATTTATACAGTGGGTAAGATAGGTTTGGTTTAATAAAATAATTGAAATCAAATAGCTATTTAAAAGCAATATCCTTTATAATAGGTTATAAAATTTATACAATTGAAAGGTCGGGTTTAGAAAAATAATTTAAAATCAAATTGCTATTTAAAAGCGAAATTTATACAGTAAGGTTAAGATTTTTAAATCCAACCAATCAACAGCTTTGCCCATTTCTATGCTTTGTACCTCTATAATCTAGAGAGTAAAAACATTTGTGGAAACAGCTCGACCTCGCTTTGTGAAGTATCCCAGATGGTATTTATGTAACAGAGAAATAAGAATGTTGAAGATATTGAGTTTTTAAAACAGCTACGTGGAAAGTATATGATTTATTTATTTATAGGCCATGTATTGTGATGCAAATACCGCTCTATGTACTTATAAATGCCCCATATTGTGTCTAATGGACCCCCTGAGGTATGATATGGCCACCCTGAGTACCTATTTTCATATAAATTCTATGTTTACTCAAAGTGCCGTTATAAAGTATAGCATGATTTATTAATATTGCACTACGCTTATAGGATTTAAATCCTTTCTTTTGATGTTTTTTATGTGGCGAATCGGCGTCTTCTGTGGTGTGTCAGAGTGTGTTAAAGTTAAAGTCACAAGTTCTGAGTTCAATTCTTGGCGAGAACTTAAAAATAAGAAGCAATTTTTCTCAAACCTCTTTAGGTATGTCAAATTACCAGAATATAACTCCTAACTGAATGAAAAAGATACCCTCACAGAAATATTTAAAACAAGGGATTGAAATAAAACAGCAATCATAATTAAATGAAACGGGTGGTGGCCTAGTGGTGGCGTTTGCGGTCTTTGAGTCTAAAGATTGCCGGTTCGAATCCACTACTTGATTTTTCAAGCACGAGTAGTTGAAAATAGTATTCATTATTTGAAATACGTGCAAATATCATAAAATTACTTATATTTTTATACATAAGAAAAATTGAAAAAAAAAAGTTACAAAATTGAATAGTCACATTGTTATTTTATTTATTTTAAGTGCTTTCGCTCAAATATGAATTTGAAACTTTTTCCTGCAAAGCATCGAACCCAAATATAATTTCAATAGGATAATGAGGAAATCCACTGCTGCCCGGAATTGAATTTTAAAAATGCTTTCGTGTAGACGCGAATATTTAAAAATTTTGAAGTGGGGATGAAATATCCCAAAAAACGCACGCAAAAATTAATAAAAAAAGTTGAAAATAGCATTCATTTTCAAAATCTTAAACAATGACGTCACTCCTTGTATCTAAGTGTAGTGTTTCCGGTTTCCGTTTTTAAACCCCCGTAGCCGCGTTCCATGGCATTTTAATATAGAATACAATCTACATACAAGCTTCTATTGCAAAAAAGATGGCCGCCATTCAGTCTACCTAGAACAGCTGTTAACAGTATATGACAGTTGAGTCGACGGTATATTTTATCTGTGCTTTCCGCGTCAGTTTGCATAGTAGATTTTTGACAGTTTTGTTACTGGCTGGAGGAAATAACCCATGCCTTAAAACAACCCGTTTTATGACGTCACTCCTGCAAAAATGACGCAGTTAGACATAGTTGGTATTTAGCGCGGTATTTGAAATGTGCAACTTTAAAAAATCGTTATCTTCATCAATAACTTATAAAAAGATATTAAATATATTTTTTTTTGTTTAGTTAAATAGTAATTTTATAGAAAAAAATTACTTTAGAAAACAGTGGATTCCCTCATTATAAACTAAACGCCTCCATCCCAAAGTATTTTTTTTTGTGCTCCCCACCTTTTTTAAAATGCATGCTTAGAATAAACAAAATCTTGAGAGTGCTCAATGAAACTATTTTTAATTGACCTATTTGTATTTTTGATTAATTTCAAATAACCTATAATAAAATTAAAACACCAACAAATAATTTTTCAAAACCACTGTTTCATAATTTTAAAGATATTTCTTTATAATAATGGCACACTTTACCATCCGACACGTTTAGCCCAGTTCACTCTACCTCAAAATTTAAATTGGAAAAAGAAAACTGCTTAAACCCACTAAGTCCCAACTTTTTTTCTTAAAAACTACTTAACCCATTAAGTCCCAACTTTTTTTCTTAAAAACTACTTAACCCGTTAAGTCCCAATTTTTTTCCTTAATTTTGTTCAGATATTACTAAATGTAAAACCCTCACTTTAACCCCCAAAAAGGTTTTTTAAATTTATTTAATTAATACAAAAGTTAAAATCAGTTTTTTATTTGTTCCCGAATGGGAACATTGATACTGAAGAGTGATTAAATGACTAATTCTAGCAATTCTTAGAGGCCACTTCTCTACTTCCTCTAACCTCAAAACACAATTCAATGACATGATGTTGATAGTATTTGATGCGGCGAAGCGCGTTTTTTGTCGATTTTAATCTGAAGGACGAGAGCCGCTGCTGAGGGAAGAATTCATGTCTCGGATGAAGGCGGGAGAAGATGGCTGAACGAGATCCAGCTCCCAGGCGACGATAGGAGATCCACACCAATCAATCCAATATAAAATTGCCCCTACCTTGATGGAGATGGATGATGAAAACAGGAATGTCCTCTGGGCTGCACTCACTTCGATTAATCACAAACAGAACACAAGAATTTACAATAAACCCACAATGACACTTGATGATTGTTTGAATAGTTCAAAGTTGAATATAGATGCGATGCGATGAGTAAAATGCGGTTGCGGCGTAAGATGCGGATGAGACGCGTGCGGTTTGACAGATGCCAAAATTAACAATGTCACAAATAAAAGTTTTGTCTACCCGCGGCCGCGTTGTGAAAGGATAGTGCCAGAGACAATGTTGGAATTTGGGATAGAGGAAGTCATAGACAAAAGGGATATGGGAGTAGGAATCAAGGATTTACTGGGGCAACTTGTCACAGGAATTAACAGTGTAAATCATCCTAGCAAAATTCCGAGAGACGAAAAAACTAAAAACGATAAAAGAAACTTGAATTATTTCAATATATCGTTATTGTGACGTAGTTTTTTTTGTTACAGTCCTAATGTTCCCATTTGGGAACAGAAGTAAATCATCATAAATATGATTAATTTTTTAAATGATTTCAGTTTAGTTAAACAGATATGTGGTAATAAGATTTTATTAGCAAATAGTAACACTCAAGATTTTTAGTGAAAATATCCAATAGCAAAGTTGTCGTTCCGAAAAAAATGGAACAAAACCACTTCTTTTGCGCGTTGAATGACAACTGACAGCACCAGACGCGTAATGGAGGCAATAAACAATAGCTAAAAATGTTACGAAATATGGATGGGAAATAATATTTTGACATTGTAAAACACCGCAGATCGATTCGATGAGCAGTGATGTGTCCCTAATGGGTTAAAAACGTGTTTAAAACTTTTTTCACAAAGCTAACAATTCTTCCTAATGTTCCACTTTCTATGAACCAATAAGAAGTTTAAGTGATTTTTAGAACGAAAGTATTGCCTTAAAATGTTTCAAAGCATAATGGTAGAAATTGGACAAGTTAAAAGCAACCATTGTAAAAAGATGATGAAGCATATTTATTATATTTGATTTTGGCAGGTTTAAAGTTTCCACCTACTTACTCATAAAAAGTAGAAAAATCTTTAAAAGTACGTACGATACCTTTGTATTTATTTTATTATTTGTTTATTAGTTATTTTAATATTTTTTAATTTAATGATAACATTATAACACTAGAATATCTATTTATATTAAAAATGTAAGTAATCTACCATATAAATTAAGTAAATTAACATAATATTTCTGTTATGTTTACTCCCAGAACTACAGTAGATGTATCCAATCGGTCTATGCTTGCTTGGAGGCAAACCGTACACTCACTTTAATGGATATTACCTGACTTGGAGATCCAGCAAACTACAGAATGGATATTACCTGACTTGGAGATCCAATCGGCCAATCACTTGGCTTGGAGGCAAACCGTACACTCCACACTTTAAATGGATATTACCTGACTTGGAGACCCAATCGGCCAAAATCACTCCACACTTCAAATGGATATTACCTGACTTGGTAAACTGTATTCGCTTGGCAAGGTGGAGGTATACTGTATAGTCCACACTCCAAATGGATACTACCTGTCTTGGAGATCCAATCGGCCAATCGCTTGGCTTGGAAGTGAACTGTATACAATGGATATTAAACGATGATAATGACTATGAACATTTACTTCAAACCAATGTTGAAATAAATATTAAATTCTGATGAGGTTGGGAGCCGAACTTGAGACATCTCGCTCGGTAGGCCAACGATCTATCAACTACCGTACGAAGCAGACGCAGGTTTCCACCAAATTAACCTGTACTTAAAGGTGAGCCAGACATCCTTTTCAAATCCACCCAAAAAAGTTTTTTAGATATATGTAATGTATACTCCCAATAAGGTTTCACTCACGGAATTATTTTGCAATCCCTAGAGAAATATTTTTAGCTAGCTATGTACGTAGTTTCTACGTATTTTCAAGTTTCTACGTGATACGTACGTTACTGGGGTTACGTCTACAAAGCTACCCCAAGGAGTTGTCTAAAAAGCGATCATTATGGAACAGGATGCTAGACGCCCGTCATTTTGACGAAAAAATATTTTACGTATCGTCACTTTGGCGCCGTATTCTGGGGCGCCAAATACACAGCGTTTTATCGTCATTTTTTTTATTTAACTTATTTACCATTGTGGCGGAAGAAATGACGTCACGCGGGCGGTACGGACGTACAGAACGTACGGTTTTGTGATAAGGTACGGCAGGGGACGTATGAAATAGTGTCTGCCAGATTAGGATGATAGGATGATAGTGTCGAGATGCTCAAATGCGTTCTGTCCCTCCCCTCTTTTCCCTAATCCCCCTCCATTTGAGGACCCTGACCGCGGGATGCACGGTAAATGTCTGGGATGGGGGGCCTGGGCGAGGCGGGGATACCGGTTCCACACGAGTGGTTGTAAATTACTAATAAATAATGATCCGGGTAGAAAACTAACATCCTACCACGTTAATTTGGGCCGACTCTGGTTGGTTTGGGTGATGGAAAACAATGACAAATATAATACATAGCCGATCTTGACGGTGGTAGGTGCATTTCAATCTGGAAAGCATTTGTTAGGTACATAATCGTGTAAATTCATCCGTATTTTTATCACACTCACAATCTTAAAATCGCGGCTTAGCTTGTTGAAAAAATCGGTAGAGTTGGCTGGACTGAAAAAAGACTCAATAGTCTTTAAAGCAGTCTAAAAAAGGGTATGGGCTTTCATTGTCACTCGAGCGGACAACGGGGACGAACGAACGAGCCGAACTCCACCGAACGCGCTCTGGGCAATAGTCCGAGAAATATTTTGACATCTGCGAGACCACACGTCGATTTGGCGCAAGATTTCTTGCGCCAACTAAATTATTTTTTCATTTCAATTATTCATTTCTATCGTAGTTTAATTAGTTAATTATGATTAAATAAAACACTGTTATGTGTTACTATTGGTTTATTCTATAAAAATAGAATTTACCTACACTACCTGGTTTCGGGAGTAACGTAACGTTCTCCATCGACTGGTGAAAAGACACTAAATTAGAATACAGATGTTATACAGAAAAATACAGAAAAATTAAATTGCAATACTTAAGAATCTAAACACAGGGGTAACATAAATATTGATACATAGAAGTGATAGAAAAAAAATCGAAAAAAAACACATCTTGGGACAGTGTGGTGATGTAGAATACTAAGAAGTTGTACAAAAAAATTGATAATTAATTGCTTGCTAAGTGGTGGCAGTTGATGTACTGGGGTCTTGAGGGGGTGGTATGGGTAGGGGGGTCTTGAGAGGGGTAGGGGTCTAGGGAAGTAATTTGAGAATTGCGTTTTAAAGGGAACATAGTTAGAAGTGGAGATGATATATGAAATGTTTGATTATTAATTAAATTATTATTAGAATTCAGATTTTTGTGTATTTCCATGACTTCAAGGTAATTCATATTTGCTCCTTTATGGTTTACTTGGTGTAGAAGTTTAAGTTTGTGATTACTGAAAGAGCAGCAGTTATTTTTCCATAATATGATTGGCAAATTCTGAGAAATTAGAGTTAGTAAGACAGCGACGGTGTTCGTTAATTCTTATTTTTAGATTGCGGGCTGTTTGTCCAATATAGGTTTGATTGCATTCGCATTCAATTGAATAAATCCCACTCTTGTTCATCATAATGCCGACTTTGGGATTTAGAATTGAATAAAATTTTACCCTATATTATTGGTTGTATAGAAAGTGGTTTTACATCAGAAGGGAGTTGGTTGGCAATTTTTGCGGAAAGAGGACCAGTGTATAGGATTCTACGCCATGCGGGTGGGGTCGAAGGTAGGATGTCGTTTGTGGAGTACAAAAAGGATCTATTTAATTTACTACGTTGTTTTCGTTTAAGCATATTGTCTATCATGGTAGTTTCATATTGATTATTTTGCGCGATCAATTTAATATTATTTAATTCTGTTAAGAAATCCCAAGGGATTCAAGGGGATGTTTAATAGTCGGTTTAGCATAGAGTGGAAACTCGCTAATTTGTGAGCTAGTGGGTGTGAAGAAGAAGCAGGAATTACGGTGTCAGTGTGGGTGGGTTTTCTATAGATATTGAATGTAATTTTATTGTTAATGATTTTTAGTGTTAAGTCAAGGAAATTTTTAGAGTATTATTATCATTTGATTCTAGTGTAAATTTAATTTTATGGTTAAGAGTATTTATGTGTTTTAGAAAGGAGTCAAGTTGTCGTTGGGAACCCAAGTATATGCAACATATGTTCATCAACATACCTGAACCAGTGCAAAACATTTTTAATTAATGGGTGATCCGAAGAAAGCAAATCAGTTTCAAGTTTGTCTAGAAACATATCCGCTAAGATAGGTGAAAGTGGAGACCCCATGGGTAGGCCGTCTTTACTTGCATAAAATCCACCGTTGTATTCAAAATAGTTTTTTGTTCTAAGCATACGTTGAAAATTGATGTTAATTCTATTTTTTTTAATTCATCGCTTAATAATGAATTATCTAATAAATCATTAAAAATAGTCTTGCTGTCTTTATTCGGTACATTAGTAAATAGATTAACCACGTCAAATGACACTAACTTAGCATTGTTCGGGATGGTAATATTGTTCAGTTTATCAGTTAGTTCTCTACACTATTTTTTATTGTAAACGACGGGTTTAAAGAGTTTGTAAGCTATTATCAAGTCATTTAGTCTTTTGCACAATTTGTAAACTTGGGGCACACACGTAAGACACTACAGGGCGAATAGGGATATTCACTTTATGTAATTTAGGTAGGCCATATAGTTTTGAGCTTGAGGATTCATTAGGTAATAGTTAGTTTTGTAGGGAAATTTTCCACATGTGATGTCACATTGTTTAACCACTTGTTTGATTTTTTCTTGGTATTTGCTGGTAGGATCCGTCGGTAGAATGTTGAAGTTTGGATCATCCAGGAAAGTCCTAACTTTACTATGGTAGTCTGTTGAGTCCATAATTACTATGGTGTTTCCTTTGTCTGCTCTGGTCATAGTAAGACTGTTGGTTTCGAGAGTGGGTTCTAATATTATGGATAATTTTATATTCAGTATTGTTGACCGTAGTAGGAGGATGGGGTGCTCTGTTTTTGTTTTTAATGATGTTGGCGCAAGCATGTTTTAACGTTGGGTCTTTTTTGTAAAGAGCACTTTCAGTGTCGGCGGCTAGGTGCATGTTCTATGTTCCCTTTAAAACGCAATTCTCAAATTACTTCCCTAGACCCCTACCCCTCTCAAGACCCCCCTACCCATACCACCCCTCAAGACCCCAGTACATCAACTGCCACCACTTAGCAAGCAATTAATTATCAATTTTTTTGTACAACTTCTTAGTATTCTACCATCACCACTGTCCCAAGATGTGTTTTTTTCGATTTTTTTCTATCACTTCTATGTATCAATATTTATGTTTACCCTGTGTTTAGATTCTTAAGTATTGCAATTTAATTTTTCTGTATTTTTCTGTATAACATCTGTATTCTAATTTAGTGTCTTTTCACCAGTCGATGGGAGAACGTTACTCCCGAAACCAGGTAGTGTAGGTAAATTCTATTTTTATAGAATAAACCAATAGTAACACATAACAGTGTTTTATTTAATCATAATTCATTATGAAAGTGTTACAAAGTGAATGCCGAATCAATCAACAAAATAATGTTAGCCAGTACGGCCAAACAGGCAATTATGTAAAAAGACCTAATGTGTAGATACAGAACAGTGTGTTTAGATTTATATTTTAATCAGGAGTGCCTTAAAAATAGCTTAACCCCAAAATACGTTAATATTAGATTTAAGACCACCAGTGCGTCATCTAAAAAAGCGTTAAAATGTGCCCAAAAAACATGGATTAAAGAAGAAATCAAGAAATTCTTTTTCGTTCGTGACAACATAAAAACACACTTGAAATGCCTACATAGTGAACTAGTGCATGCTCTTCACCCGATAGAGTGGGATCTTTTAGATGACAAAGTGCGTTATCTTGCATCTATTCACGCCTTTAAAAAGAAGTTAACAATAGATAAAAAATTACACAATCTGAAATTTAAACAATATATTGCACCCACACCAAACTTTACGCCCGAACCCCTCTGCATAAATTTAGTGACAGGGTGGTAAATTTATCCAAACATGTCTTTAAGAAAGAAGAGCTAGATTTATTGAATAAAGGATCAAAATACAATATTCGATACTGTAACAATAATCACTTAATGCACCTAGCCGCCGACACTGAAAGAGCACTTTCAGTGTCGGCGGCTAGGTGCATGTTCTATGTTCCCTTTAAAACGCAATTCTCAAATTACTTCCCTAGACCCCTACCCCTCTCAAGACCCCCCTACCATACCACCCCTCAAGACCCCAGTACATCAACTGCCACCACTTAGCAAGCAATTAATTATCTATTTTTTTGTACAACTTCTTAGTATTCTACCATCACCACTGTCCCAAGATGTTTTTTTTTCGATTTTTTCTATCACTTCTATGTATCAATATTTATGTTACCCCTGTGTTTAGTAGATACATCTTTTTAAGCACGCAGGCCGAGTATTTCGACATTTCTCATGATCACTTTCAAGTATTTGTTGTAATTGATCATGCAATGTCTTTCTAGGCCTCATTCGACTATTACACCCAGGAACACTCGCAAGATAGATTCTTTTAGCCGTTCTTTCGTCATTCATTCACTCCACATGACCAACGTAAAAGACCTTTCTAAATTTTGTTGACGCTTAAAACATTAAAACTACTTAAATACTAAAAACAAACTCCTCACACTTAAATACACATACAAAAGCCCTGAAGATGGATACTGCAATGTGCTCCGAAACGTTGGCAACACAAAGTCCAAAAACACGGCATAATAACCCAGAAAAACATAATCTGTATGTTAGATTACCTTGTTCCAAAATTATTTGATATGTTACCAATGGACCCAAAAACATCTACAATATTAATAAAAATGTTATCTCTTTGAAGATTTGCTGGGAGAAAGAACTATCATGTATTGATTTATCATTAATTTAAGTTTCTTGTTTTTTTTAAAACATTGTTTTTCTCCTGTCTCGTATTTTATTTATATTTTATTTATTGCATCCGACAAAAAATTGTTAAAACTACAGTTTATCGGGACAGAATAATTGTTTAATTTTAAGGATTTTTATTGTAAATTGTTTGTGTGAAATAAAAACAAAATTTATGTTAATTGTAAATTATTGTTAATTTTTAATATCTACGCACTGTCACTGCTTATGGTTTATTCAAAGATGGAAATTTATGTATGTATGTACAACGTACATGTATTGTAAAACATGTTTATATTTAAGTCGTTAAGTCACGTTGATACGTGCGGAAATTTCTGTTTATTAAGGCCATTAAAACAATAAGACACAGCGGATATCTTTGTTTTAACATTACGTAAGGAGTAATAATAGTGAATAATGTAGATGGTGCATGTTAACTGATTATGTTCTGTCATATTAACTTAGGTAGGGGATAAAACGTGTATTAGAGTTTGAATAATATTATTTTAATTACATAAAATTTTGTAGAAATCCGATTTAATTTATATTTAAAACAATTTATTTTATTTTTATTTATTTACGGAAAAATCCATTTAAAGCATAAAAGGAATAACAAGCAGTAAAAATAAGTGACAGAACATTCAATTGGTGAAGCTTAGACAGTTAGAATAAAATGTGGACACGCTCAAGACAGGATCGGGTCTACTTCAGTGAATGTTTAAATCTTGATAGACTTACACCGAAGAAGTCCAGATCCCGTCTTGAGTTTACAATACGACACAATCGAGACAATGGGGCATGAAAACCATAGTTAGTTTTGTGGTGACTAAGGAACAGCACGTCATTATTTCTCAACCTACAGACTGGAATACAGAAAGTCACTTGAGTCAGTAAAGATGGTGCATCTATCATGCCATTTAGCAATTTGAATATGAAAATGGAATCAATGTTAGATCTACGCTTTTGAAGACTAGAGATTCTCAACATTGACTCTATATCTTCATAGGTGTAATCATCTCTCCCCAGACCGATTATCCATGTTACTTTTCTGCGTAGGCGGTGTTGCGCCGATTCAATATGGTTGATACGGCCTACATAGGAAGGAGACCAGATTACAGAAGCATACTCCAAGAGAGGACGAACAAGTCAGCATTAAAGAGTTTTTAGTGTAAGAGGATTAAAAAATCTTTTGATATTCTGATATTGATTAAAAAGAGTAAAAATACTAGCAATTAATAGTTTTTTGAACTGCGTATTTTTGCGTACCGCAGTTTTTTTATTATGTAAAGTAATGATGCCATCGCAAACTTGACCAACTTTTTAATGAAAAATATATTTACGTAATAGATCACATAAAAATCACAGTATATCATATGATATTCTCTTCCTTCATTATTTTTAATTTTAAGATTTCATTATACATGGAGTAACAAAACTCGTAGTACAACCCGAAAACTGGTGAATCTACATCATATTTTGAGTCGAATGTGTAATATGACTTTTTAATCTGAGCTTGAATTTTTTTTTATCTCATAAAAGCTTTTATTTGTAGGTACCTCAGATTAAGTAAAATTGCACAAATTCTTATTAAAATGATTTTTTTATATATTTTTTTTCATTTGTGAATACTATTAATTTGACTAAATACATGAAGTTTGATAACAATTTGCAAAAAATTGTCGAAAAAAAGTACACTTCGTACTCAATTTTCTCGAAAACTATGGGTCAAATCAAAAAGTTTTATTCCACAAAATCGTTCAAATTCCAAATATGATGTAGATTCACAGGTTTTCCGCTTTTACACCGAGTTTAGTTACACGCTGTATATGCTATGAACTCTCCCATGGTTCGCATAATTTGCAATTATAATACACTAACTAACTAACTAACCATCACGCCATTTCCCCGAAGGGGTAGGCTGAGAGGATAGAACGCCACACCACATCCTGGCACACTTTTCTTGCTTCTTCACATTCGTACATCTCTTATGCACGCACGTCGATTATTCCGACTTCTTACATACACACTGTAGTGATATAGAATTTGACACTTCGATCAGCTACATCTACAGCAAAGGTTTAAATACCGATCCGGAATCAGCGCACAAAATTTGGGGAGCGCGCTTTTTACGGTTGCGAGTCCTATGGCTCGGAATACTGCCACACCAAAAGTGCGTAACTGTGAGAGTGAAGTGATGTTTCGAAAGAAACTTAAGACCCGTTTTTTGTATAAATCTTTTGATTAATGTATTTTGTACCCACTGAATGAGTTTTATTCGCTTTAAATTTCCCGAGCCGTTAAATTCAGTATTTAAACGAAATTATACAAACAACATTTTGAGTGTGTCCAAATACTTGTAGACAAAAAATGGATTTCACCCATTACGGGCTAATATTTTTAATTTGACATCTCAATAGAGACGAGAAATTTGGAAGGGAATATGGATATCTAGGCGTTTACAGGGCTTATGACCTGTCATTGGCTGGGTTAAGTGTCCACTTAACTTGTAGACAAATTACTAGACTATATCCATGCCATTAAGTGGCCACTTAACCCAGCCAATGACAGGTCATAAGCCCTGTAAACGCCTAGATATCCATTATTCCCTCCAAATTCTCGTCTCTGTTGAGATGTCAAATTGAAATTTATACAACATTGAATTGTTTTAAACCACATTTCGTTTCCAGAGTTTCTCTGTCTCTGTTGGGATATCAATAATATCTGATATCAGCCCAGCATGGGTATAATCTAGTTATTTGTCTACAAGTATTTGTACACATCAAAAAATGTTTTTTTTTTTTTCAAATTAAAATAAATTATAAAACCCTTGCTTTGATAAAAAGCGGTATGTCTTTTTTAAAAGGAGAGTTTTAAAAAATCCGGAAAGAAAATAGTGTAAAAATGGAGTAAAGCATTGTTATTCCTCACAATTATTCATCTCAAGTCGACATTCTCATAAAAAATTCAATTTTCCTTTCTGGTCTCCGGGGAGAGAGAAAAACCCGTCAATTTTTCTCACACGTTTTCCGGAAAACCTTTCAACGCCTCGTTCCGGAAATTAAATTTGTTCTTCAATCCCTAAACAATGATTAAAAATTTACAATTTGACATCTCAACAGAGACGAGAAACTTGGATGGGAATATGGATATCTAGGCGTTTACAGGGCTTATGACCTGTCATTGGCTGGGGGTTAAGTGGGCCACTTGATGTATTACAACATTCCCCATTTCACCTAGTATTTGATTTTCCATATGCCAATTATACAGTAAAATGGCGCGATGCTTACACATGTGAACTCTCTGTAGACATCCATGAGAAAAATGCTAAGCATTTTAGCAGAAACCTTTATGATTGCAAGTGAGATTTTACCGAATTATTTATCACCTACTAGGAAACGCCTGAAGATGAATCTTGTAATTTTGTTTTGCTTATAACTTTTACCATAAACTATTTTTATAAACAACATTTTTGAGTGTGTCCAAATACTTGTAGCTTCTTACTGGATTTCACCCATACGGGCTAATAATTACAATTTGACATCTCAACAGAGAACGAGAAAACCTTTCTCGTCTCTGTTGAGATGTCAAATTGTAATTATTTAGCCCGTAATGGGTGAAAATCCAGTTTTTGTCTACAAGTATTTGGACACACTAAAAATGTTGTTTATTAAAAATTTATTTCATCAAGAAAAAAACTAATCGTTTTTTTCTTTTACTAAAAAAAGGCCATAAAATAATATCAAGGAGCATAATTAATTTTAAATATGTTGTGGTTACTTAAACCAGCCAATGATAGGTCATATGCCCTGTAAACGCCTAGATAATCCAAATTCGTGTCGAGATAATCCACCACCTGTGTCGAGATATTAATAATTTTTGGTAATTGGATTAATTTATATAACCTATGTGCTCATATTAATCTTTATCACTTGATTCCCACTTTAAAGCATCACCGCTCAACCTCAAACCCTTGAAAACAAAAAATATTATTTAAAAATTGAAATATGTATTATATATAAATAATATCGTAAGATTAATTGGCAAATTATCATGGCACTTATCGAAAGAAACAAAATTGTCAGTACAAAAGTGTTCGGGTACCAACCGTTATGTTATGGTAGTGAAGCGTGGTGTTGGGAAAAAAGAAGGATGAAAGTAGACTGAATGCTGTTGAAATGCGATCTCTCAGGGGAATGTGTGGTAAGAAATGTATGATAGGTGTACAAAATGTCGAAATTAGAGCAGAGTGCAAGGCTGAGATAACATTTATCGACAAAATTAAGAAAGAGTTGCAATGTTATGAGCGAATGAGTGATGAAAGAACGACTAAAAGAAGTTTAAATGCAAGTGTGCCTGGATGTAGAAGCCACGGAAGGCCGAGAAAAACATGGTATGACCAAGTACGTCAATTATTTGAAAGTGGACATGTGAAAAGTCAAACCGGCGTATGTGCATGAGAAGATGTATAAATGTAGAGGAAGCAAAGCAAGTCTGTCAGGACAGAGTGGTATGGCGTTCTATCCTCTCTGCCTACCCCTACGGGGAATTGGCGTGATGGTTAGTTAGTTAGTTAGTTACATAGATTTATCCATATTTTTAAATTGGTATAATCAGGCGCGTTTATAAAATTAATAAGTACTTCAAGATCACAATAGATTTTTCAGAAGAATTAATTATGATAGTTTTTCATTTTTGTCGGTTGAAATATTAAAATCAGACGATAAAATTTGACTTATGGGTCTAATACCTGCCAAGGCATGGACAATAATAAATAAATTTAAAGCGTTTTGAACCATTATTTATGTAGCTCTATGGTGGCCACGACCTTCAAATCTTTAATAAAAATTTGTGAATAAATTAAAATGACAATGCTTTGCACATGTGACGACACGTGAGCATCAATGAGACATCTTTGCATATTATTTACTTGAATTAATAATAATTCTTGCTCTTAAAACCCACGATTGATTTTTGCATTCAGTTTCACTTACGACGAAAAGAAGAGAAAAAAAATAAATATATATATTATATGTCCATACACACATACACAATTATATTACATATTTTATTAAAATAAAATTATAATATTAAGAAATTTATTTTTTAAAATGGTTGATAACACCTTTTTTAGTTTGATGTTCATAGTGTTGTATTGGTATTTGTATACTTTGCAACAATGATCTTATTTTTTTTTCCTTTTTATACTAAGCTGCTGATACCCGTCGCGTTGCTGCCGCAGAAGAAACAGGTAATTCTAGAAAATATCGATTGAAATTTGAAAGATTTATCTCGTTTCTTTGGGAATTGGTAAATAGAAGGAATGCTTTGTATTTTTTTTCTGATGATAAAATGCATTTATGAAAATTGAATAACTCGTATAATGTGTATACTCGTATGTATAAAGGTATAGTGTAAATGTTATATATTTTATTTTGGTGACTTTATTTTTCAAGTGCTTCATGGTAGGTATTTATAATATATTTTTTGTTTATCCGTCTTTGGCATAAACAATAAATTTCTTGGCTGTCCGACTCGTAAATTTAATATGAGGACTTCTATTACCCTTGAAAAAGACACCCAGGGACATATTATTTTTTATGATTGTGTGTGGCAGGTCCGACGCATGAATGGAATTTACTCTTAGATGAAAAAAGGTGCGTCCGTCAAGTTGGATTTCAAATATAAACTCTATATTCGAAAACAGGTCACCCAAAACCCTTTAAACGATACCAATCTAAAAATTTTAATACAAAATTATGTGTGTCCGCCATCTTGGATTTAAAAATAAACTCTTAATTCGAAATCAGGACGCCCATATCGCCCTAAAAACGATACCCATCTTCATTTTATGAAAAAAAGGTGCGTCCGCCATCTTGGATATCAAAATAAATTTTAAATTTGAAATCAGGACGCCCATACGCCCTAAAAACGATACTCATCTTCATTTTATGAAAAAAAGGTGCGTCCGCCATCTTGGATATCAAAATAAACTTGAAATTTGAAATCAGAGCCCCCAAGAACCATTAAAAACGATACCCTTCTTCACTTTGTGAAAAAAAGAGACAACCGCCATCTTGGAATAAAAAATAAACGCTAGATTCGAAATCAGGGCCCCCCAAAACCATTAAAACGATACCCATCTTCATTTTCTGAAAAAAAGGGACGACCGCCATCTTGGATTTAAAAATAAACGCTAGATTCGAAATCAGGGCCCCAAAAACCTTTAAAACGATACCCAACATCCTTCTATGAAAAAAAAAAGCTTTGTCCGCCATCTTGGATTTAAAAAATAAAAGCTTAATTCGAAATCAGGACCCTTAAAAACGCTTAAAACGATACCCAACTTTATTTTATGAAAAAAAGTTGCGTCCGCCATCTTGGATTAAAAATAAAAGCTAAATTCGAAATCAGGACCCTTAAAAACCCTTAAAAACGATACCCAACTTTATTTGATGAAAAAACGTTGCGTCCGCCATCTTGGATTTAAAAATAAACTCTAAATTCGAAATCAGCACCCTTAAAAACCCTTTAAAACGATACCTACTTTATTTTACGAAAAAAAGGGTACGCCCCGCCATTTTGGAATTTAAAAAATCCATATGCTGTGCATGGGAAGCAATTCTGTAATAGGAAGTAATGGTGATGATAATTATTTAAATTAAAAAAAAATTAAAACTCATTCGGCATTATACAAATAGAAATATATATTTTTCGGGAATTGAGCGAGTCCATATGATCCATATGTTCACCTCGTAGCACAGTGGTAGCCCATTTTACTACCGTGTATGAGGTCGCCGGTTCGATTCCCGTAGAGGGTCAAGATAAAATATGATTTATTTACATGTTATTTTTACATTAATATTTCATGTGCGATACCTTGGACTGGGACTGAAGCGTAAGACTGATCATCCTACTTTCATGTAATAAAATGATCAAGAGACACTGCACTTGGTGTACCAATGCAGTGCCCTATGCACCATTGGGTGCGGATAAGGGAGAGTAGTAGTAGCAAATGCTCCAAATTTCAAACAAAGATTCTTGTAGCTCGAAGGAGAAATAAAAACTTCTAGGTAGACTACCTAAAATATAAACTCCAAACGAATTATAAGGTAGGTACTTTTTATTACGAATTCACTGTCTGTTAATGATTTTATTCCATAGCCATAAAAATTATAACAGATTAAACTTAAAATATTTATATAGTAAAAAATAATGTTTTTAAAACGTTATAACTTTTTTATTTTCCCAGCTAGAAACGATTTTTAGGTGTCTTTGAACTTGGAATTTTGTCTTCTTTCTATTTATTGCAAAAAAACAGAGCTCTGCAGAGTTATTCTCGATCAGGAGAAGCCCTTGTCAAACGATTTTTTTTCTCATAGAGAAAAACTGACGATGAAACTAACACAGAAATCTTGAACAAAAAAACATTTTCGGAGGTAAAAAATGCACTCGATAGCTCAAAACCAATTCACGGCACTTATTTATTGTGAAAAAAGTCCGAATCGGGGTGTAAATAAATTTAAAAATGTAATTGAAAGTTCGAGGTGTATAAAAATAAATTGTATACGTGATGAAAACGACATTAGCGCCTTTTTGCTGTACAGCATTATTTGACGACATTTTTTTATAAGCTTTATGTACTTAGCTATGCAGTTCTATCGGTTACATGGCGCATCTAAAATTCACCCGGGACTGTCACTAAATTCATATCAAATACACAAATACAAAAATTATAAAAATGGATGTTATAATGCAGGAACCTTCCCAGGAGTGAATAAACAACCCTCTAGAACAACTTATTGCAATCGGATAAGCGGTTTACGAATCTATAAAGGACAAACATATATACAAACTTACATTCATTTTTATATATATAGAAGAGAGAAGATATGTATAAACTTATTTCACTGTTGTTATTTTTATGTATACTGTAAAAGGCTTTGTGCGCCTTCTATTAATAAATAAATAAATAAATAAATACCCAGAATTGAAATGTCTAAATAATTGGCAGACATGGATATCAAATACTAGGCGAAATGGGGAATGTTGTAATACATAAAGCGGTCACTCAACCCAGCCAATGACAGGCTATAAGCCCTGTAAACGCCTAAATATCCGTGTTCTTTCCAAAGTTCTCGTCTCTGTTGAGTTATCAATTTTTAACGACATACGAGTACACTAGATATCATATTTCCTTCTATTCTAAACTAATCTCTTTTTCATCATCATCATCATACCGTATCCGCTCCCTATGTGGAGCGTATGGATTCCACACAACTGCCTCCAGGCCAAGCGATCGGCCGCCAGCTCCCGTGCAACTCCAAGTAAAGTCCACGTCCTGCAGCTCTTGACGCAAGCTGCGGCGAATTGTCAACAGCGGACGTCCTAGAGACGCCGAGAACTGATGCTTGAAAAGTAGGCAAGCATGGTGGCGGCTCTCGGGAGACATGCGTAGTATACGGCTTAGCCAACCGAAAAGCCTTCGCCGGATGACAGTAGATACTAAGGGTTGCTGGTCCGTTGCCTCAGCCTCAATCTCTTTTATAAAATATAAATTATTATGAAATTACATTCTTTACACGGCACAATAATATACGTAAGTGGTTAGTACCTGTGTAACTTATTAAGTATGAGAAAAACAAATATTGAAGTTTTTTTACAAGTTCTAAGTTGATTCTATTCTCTTTTCCATCTGCTCATGTTTTGTTTTACTTTCATTCTATCTCTCTTTAGTCTACCTTCATTCTCACAGAACACTCAATTTCACGTGGTTTTCATCTGCGTTTTTACACATTAAATTTTTATTTTTTAAAAAAAATACAAATTGCAAATATTCCGGAGACCGACGTCATGATGTGTTGCTGAATGTTCCTCACGACAAAACTGATGTAATTGCAAATCATACTATGATAATAAAAATGAACAAAACGATTTGGTTTTGTTAAATTTTTCGATTGAGCAAATAAAAAAAACTGATAAAAACGTATTATAATTAGTATACGAGTGCCTGGTCTAGTTACCCATAGTATATGCACTATTTTACTTAGCCGATCATATGACCAATTACAGTGCTAACTCACCGATACGTAGAATGCATGCACTGGCTAATAAGCACACTAACAATAATTGATGTTTTCCAACTCGACAATTCAACTCCAAATATGATGTTGACTGTACTACGAGTTTTTACTACGTGTATATGATCATTGTTATAATAAGGTTTCTTTTCTTTTAGTTTTGGCAAGTTAAAGTGCTCGAGTCTGTGCAATTCAAACATGTAGATTCACTTGACTGGCGATATCCTTCCCACCCCCACCACACTCACGTACCGAGTGCTCCTTACACAAACACACGGACGTGTTACACTACACGGAATTAACGAATTAAAAGGATGTTTTTCCATTATTATAATACAGAGATGTCATCACTTAAATTGGTGATGGTTTCTCAACTACGTACATACACACAAACACACGGACGTGTTATCACCGACACGGAATAACAGTGCCCACAGGATACTTTTCTCATTATCAATAGTCAGTGATGTCATCACTTGACTTGCAAATAGTTTATCCTCTACTAATACACACACACACGGACGTGTTAACCTACACGGATATTAACAGGATTATTTCCCCATTATTATAATCAAGAATGTCATCACTTGACTTGGTGATAGTTTCTCTACTACTACACCACACACCGGACGTGTTAACCTACACGGAATTAACAGGATGTTTTTCCAAATTATTAGTCAGGGATGTCATCACTTGACTTGGTGATAGTTTCTCTCCTACTAAAAACACACGGACGTGTTATCCGACAGGGATTAACAGGATGTTTTCACCCATTATTATCGTCAGTGATGTCATCACTTAACTTGGTGATGGTTTCTCAACTACTACACAAAAACACACGGACGTGTTATCGAACACGGAATTTACAGGATATTTTCTCATTATTATAGTCAGTGATGTCATCACTTGACTTGGTGATAGTTCTCTCCTATACTACACAAACACACGGACGTGTTAACCTACACGGGAATTAACAGGATGTTTTCCCATTATTATAGTCAGTGATGTCATCACTTAACTTGGTGATGGTTTCTCAACTACTACACAAACACACGGACGTGTTATCCGACACGGAATTTACAGGATATTTTCTCATTATTATAGTCAGTGATGTCATCACTTGACTTGGTGATAGTTTCTCTACTACTACACACACACACGGACGTGTTAACCTACACGGAATTAACAGGATATTTCCCCATTATTATAATCAGAGATGTCATCACTTGACTTGGGTGATAGTTTCTCTACTTATACTACACACACAAACGGACGTGTTAACCTACACGGAATTAACAGGATGTTTTTCCCATTATTATAGTCAGGGATGTCATCACTTGACTTGGTGATAGTTTCTCTCCTACTACACAAACACACGGACGTGTTATCCGACACGGAATTAACAGGATGTTTTCTCATTATTATAGTCAGAGATGTCATAACTTGACTTGGTGATAGTTTCTCTACTACTACACATATACACACTATACACGGAAGTGTTAACCCTACACGGAATTAACAGGATATTTCCCCATTATTATAGTCAGTTCTATTACAACACAAACACACATACCTACGTTCTAATCGAAACACAACTTTTTCCTATCATTTTAATTGTTGACATCATTACATCACATCAAATCACAACAATTTTTAGACTATCACAAAACATTGTAGGGAAATACAACCAGTCTTTATGATTTTTTTTTATTGGTAAGTAAATTTATTCTAGTGTTAGTTCTTATCCTAATCTAAATCTTTTGAAAAAATCAAATGAAATGTTTCTCATATTTAGAACACGAAATAGTTTCAATGCATTGTTAAAAATTCAACTGCTATAGAATTTAGCAAACTGTTTTAGAAAACTGTTTCGTATAAATTAGAAGCGAAATTTAGAAATGTAAGCGTGTGCAATATTTGAACTAAAATAAATTGAAAAACAAACTTATTCCCTGAAAATGTAATCAAAAAGTTATTTTTCGATTTCAATACCAATTTATTGAAGAAAGTTGTAATTTCTCGCTGAAAATTGTCGCATTTTCAATTTAAACTGGCATACGGTATATTTTTAATTAGTGGAGTGGTTAGGTACGAAAGTAGTGTATTCTGATGTCATAAAGAAGAGTGGCGTATATGATAATTTCAAATATTTTTCTCAGGTTTTAGTGACCGTTAATTCAAAATAGTAAAAAAACTCGTGTTTTAATAGAAAACATGCTCCGGTCAGCCAACCAGCCGACATACCAACCCAACAGCAATCAATGGGATTAAGGGATGTGACCACCCTCAACCCAACCGGAATAATAATAATACATTTACAATGGGCCACGAGACCTTTTTTGTAGATGGTGATTTATATATAAGGCAAGATTTTTTTTTCTTTCGATTTTTGTTACCATTATTATGCCCGCAATTAATTTGCATAGGTACACCAAACGCAGTGTGTATTCATCATTTTATTACATGAAGGTAAGATGATCAGACTTACGCTTCAGTGCCAGTCTAAGGTATCACATATGAAATATGTTTACATAAGCAATGAGTTATAAGTACGATACCTACGCGATTCTTTCTTATTACCTACAATATTGAGATAGGGCAAGAGAGTTAACAATGGACGCTTCGTGCTCACTTCCTGTCGTTCTGACAATACAGTTTGTGAAGCTCTGGGAAACCATGTAGTCCGTACTAAATGGAAAATAGCTTCCAACTGACAGGACAGATGTGACCCAGAAGTCTGCGGCTCTCAAACTGTGAGGCAAAAAGCCAAAGGCAGTTTTCTTGTTCGGAAAACTGTACAGTTTGTAAAAGACAAGCTAAATATGTATATTTTTTAAGCGCAATCTGTTTTATTTTTATTAACATTTCACATATTTTCATTTGTATTTACAATAGTTAACTAGACAGAAAGATGGCGACTCACTCAGTAGCAACCCATTACAATAATCTGAAACCGACTCACTAGATAATCCGTGTCGAGTTAGGGCATTTTCAGTGCAGTATTGTACCCTTTAGATAATTTACATGATTAATAAATGAGAAACAATTGCAAGTTATTACCGTATGTTTGCACATGGGAAATAGTTAATATAGCTAATAATGTAAATATGTTATTTGTTTTTTAAGTTTTTAAAAGCAAACAATATATCAATATCTACTTAAACGTTTACATAAAAAACACTAACTGTCAGATCAGCCAAACGCCGGCGTCAAGCTGACCATTCAATATTCCAAACAGTTTTTGCTTTATACGGGTGGTTTGGCCGTTAGGTTGGTTTCTCCGATTTTGCTAGGATGATTTGACCAACTCATTCTTGTGACAAGTTGCCCCAGTAAATCCTTGATTCCTACTCCTATATTCGTTTTGTCTCTATGCCTTCCTCAATCCAAAACTCCAACATTGTCCATGGCACTATTTTTGCACATCGCGGGTAGACTCAAATTTTATGTAACATTATTATTCGCAACCGTCAAACCGCACGCCTCGTTTCGCAAACTCATCTTATAATAAAAAACGCATCTATATTCGATTACGAACTCTTGAAACAAATCATCCATTGTCATTGTGTTTATCTAAATCTTGTGATTTTTTTTTTTGAAGTGTTCTTTATTAATAAAATAAACATAACATTGGAAAAAACAAAAATAATGCCGTCCCGATAAACCGCAATTTTGCCGTTTGTCATCAGGAGCCATTTTCAAAAAATTAATTTATCATAGAAATACAACAAAATAATAAAAAAGTTTACAAAATATACATAAAAGGAATAGAGATATGGTGAATCAATATTATTATTATTATTTTTTTTTTTTTTAATATAAAAAAGAAATCTATGCAATCTTATGATATTTGCACATATTTCAATTTGTAAATACTATTTTCAATAAAGCCTAAGCGGCTTGTGCTTGAAAATAGGAATCGAGTCGTGTCGAAGTGGGGATTCGAACCGACGATCTCTGGGCTTAGAGACCGCGACGCTACCCACTGGGCCACACACCGTTCAATATATAATAAATTATAAATTATGGTGCATCAATATAAAGAAGTTCTATCTTCCAACCAAACCCTTAGAATATAAATAATTTTATTAACATTATTACACGATTTAAATTCATAGGGCAACATATTTAATATTTTTGGAATTAAATATTCTAAAGTTCTCTGCCCGTACTTATTTTTAGTTTTGGGCACAATTAATCCCTCCATGGATGTGAATCTAGTTGTATAAGTGTGATCTAATTTATTTTTATATGTGTTATCAAACATATTTTGACAAATGATTCTATTCCACAGTAATCCCTTCACAGGTAATACTTTTAAATATTTAAACATTGTTGGAACATTATGTCTTTGACTAAATATATTTGGTGGTACAATTAATTTGGCAAGGGCATTTTGAACGTTTTGAATATGTTCCGTTTTGTTTTGTGAAATTATTGAAGTGTAGTGCAGCCCAGCCGATCTTCATGTTCCAGCATCCATAATACCCAAGGTAGGGGCAATTTTCTATTGGATTGATTGGTGTGGGTCTCCTGGCATCGCCTGGGAGCTGGATCTCTCGTTCTGCCTCCTTCTCTCGCCTTCATTCGATACTTAAATTCTTTCGCGCATCATCAGCTTTCGTCGTCAATTAGAGTCGACAAAATTCGCTTTGCCGCACCAACGCAACGGGACATCTTGCAAACTGCACGAGAAACTGTACAGTTTTCAGTCCCGGATAAAGTGCGTAAAGGGGTTTGGAGATAGAGAAGTCCCCTTTTACCAGTGGAAGGTTAGTGGAAACGCCGGTGATGTTGTATGCGTTTATTTAGTTAAACAGGATGAGTGTTGCGTGTCAGATGATGAGTGCGTGGCAGTTCCGTGGAGATGGAGCGAAGTCGGCGACTGGAACAACGTTGGTAGCGGAGCAACGTGGAGAGCAGACGATGCGGTCGGGCTTCCGTTGCTGGTACCAAGAGTGTGAATCCAGGGCGTGGTCCGAGGCTTCCATGACGGCGTCGTCTACGTCAGACAAGACGCTACATCTTGGCTGCTGACGTGGACTGGCGATTCTCCGACTGAAGAGAGTAACTGCGTAGATGGTATAAGATGGTTGTGTTGCACTGCTGTTCTGACCCTCGGTACGGGTATTTATAGGACAGTAGTCCTTTGTTATTAGAGTTGAGTGGTGGGGATAAACATTCGTGTGCAAAGCCATACTGCCCGTTGAATTGCAGCGTCAGCTGATGATATTCTAGGAATTATCAACTCGTGTAGTAATACCTGACGCAGCTGAATTATATTTGCACTTTGGACGTTGTACCGTCTGGGTTGTTCACCCCCACATGCGCTTTACGTTTCGTATTAACGGCACACTGAAAAACAAGTTACTTTATTTGAGAACCACTTGGATAGCCAAGAGAATGAGAGTTTTTGTCTGAGAATAAATTGAAATTAGATGTTTACCCCCAATTATTAGTGGAAATTCTGGAAATTCTTCACTTTTTTCCATTTTATTGAAAAAAAAAGCATTTTGAAATCTGATGATCAGTCTTACACATAGTACAAGGTATCACACATATGAAATATTTTTATGAAAATCACATTCAAAATAAAATAGTTCGTATTGACCCCATCGAGAATTGAACCAGCGACCTCATGCATGGCAGCCGAACGCGCAACCGCTATGCTACGAGGCGGACGTCACATATTTATGTGATTAAAATTTTGAGCTTTAAACTTAAAGTAAAGCCATCCCTTTATCCTTTAAGGCCCGATTCCCTATATAGAATTTAATATTTTGAAACCTCTGTTAATACAGTTTAGTTTATTGGTTAAAGAACCTTCATAAAGTATTTCATTTAGGTCCTTCCTAAGGGTGGTTTGCGGGTACCTACTGGGAATATTAAGATCCGTTGTCTGAGAAAAACGTCTTTATTTACAGACCAAGAAGATTGAATCGTCAAATTTTATTATTACACACAGAGTTGTAAAGAAACAGGGTTCCAAAAACAAGTTCACATATAACAATGTCTTATGATTTTTCTAATAATTTTACAGAGATGAAAGAAACTTTTTTTTAAACTCGGGAATATAGATGCTCAAGCGTTTACAGGGACCTGTCATTGGCTGAGTTGAGTTATATACATATATATTTACATTTTATACAGGGTGTAACAAAACTCGATGTACAAAGCGGGAAACCAGTGAATCTACATCATATTTGGAGTCGAATGTGTAATATGACTTTAATTAGAGCTTGCAATTTTTTTTTCTTCTCATAAAAGCTTTTATTAGTGTGGCAGAATAAGTAAAATTGCTCAAACTCTTATTAAAACGCGTTTTTTTAATTTAGTTTTTCTTTATGGATAGTATTAATTTGACAATGGATAGTTTTACATGATATTTGATAACAATTTGCAAAAAAAAATCGAAAAAAAAATCTATTTCGTACTCAATTTTCATGGAAAACAAAGGGTCAAATCACAAAAAAAATATTCTACAAAAAATCGACTCCAAATATTATGTAGATTTACTGGTTTCCCGCTAGTGCATAGAATTTTGTTACACCCTGTATAAGTGTATTTTCCGTTAAAAAGAATTCAACTGTGTCTACAATAAAATAATGAAATACTATCAATTGCTGAAAAATTTCCTGAAAAAACCCTGAAAAGGGTTAATGGGCTATTTCAGTGTTCTCGATTCATCACTGGAAACGTATATAATGCGTCATTGAATCCACTAGTGATGTGATAACCGCATGTTTTGATGTGTGATTATTTCGATTTCCATTAAGTTTAGAGAAAATTCTAATAATTATGATTTAAAAAAACTCACGGTGCTACAAAACAAGGCAATGCGAATAATATTACAAAGAAATAGATATACCAGGATAAGATCCATGTTAAAAGAAACAAATATAATGACAGTCTCACAATTGATATTTATGAATGTAATGGTTCTTGTTCATAAAAATTATAAACGGGTATTCCTCAAGAGAGTTGACAAAAAAAAAAAATATTAATCAAAACCAACATGGCCATGAAACCCGAAATAGAGATAGACTGAGGCTACCGTTTCGTTAAAAAATCTAAGTCACAAAAAATGCACCGAGCAGTGAAAATGTTAGAAGAAATACCAGAATAGATAATAAAAAAAGATAAAAAAAATGTCTGTATTTAAGTCTAGGTTAATAAAATATATTGCAATTAATATTAAGTAATTATTTTGTTGATTGATTTTCGTATAACATCTGTATTCTAATTTAGTGTCTTTTCACCAGTCGATGGGAGATATTTACTCCCGAAACCAGGTAGTGTAGGTAAATTCTATTTTTACAGAATAAACCAATTAATAGTAACACATAACATTGTTTTATTTAACTATAATTGAGGAAATTATGTTTAGGGGTTTTTCTATTCGCACAAAAAATTATAAAGTGTTTTATATTAGGACATAGGTAAAATATTTGGTATGTACTTACTTTAATATCAAATAAATAAATAAAACAATTTGATAATCTAATAGTAATTATTGTCAACGGTTTTGTTAACAGTGAACATCGAGGACGTTTGATAGTTAAATATTTATATATATAACCGACCAGCAAGTTAAGTATTATTCAATTATTATTTTTATCAAATTGTTTTGTATATTCACATCTCTAACACAAAACACACATTGCCACATTTAACATTCGCTATTAAGGTACGGCACTTATATTTCGGATTTTGAAAACCATAGTGAATGAATAATGACCCGTGTTCGCTGGGCAGTCATTCCGGGCCCTGATTGGCTGAAATAGGGGGTGAGGAAAATAAGGGTGCTATTCTAAATCCTATTCAATAAACCGCAATTAATCACATTAACAAATGATTTACCCGTCACGCCACGTACAGATACGGTTTGAAAAAATTGATGAATATAATTTATTAGGAAAACATCCACTTTTGGAATTCAATTGTGAATAGGAACCTAAGCCGACTTGATTGAAAATTGCAATTTTTATTGTGTTACTAATTAGTTCAATAAGATGCGGATAATAACAAAAAAATGCGAATTGAGGAAGTCGCGAAAAACGTATTTTATTGATTTGTCCGCCTGATCGGTGTAGTGGAATGTAAGAAGTCGGAATAATTGGGTAAATGAGAAGATGTTGATGTGGAAATAAACATTTAATATATTATTAAATCAATGTTTGTTGCACTCCACTTCTCTGTATTTCCTTCGGGTTTATGAAATTTAAACAACTTTTGTTTTAAACTAGTTTTAAGATATTTTGAAACACTCCAACTTTATTTCTTCAAAGACTAAATTCAAATGTCTCTTTTCTTCATAAATCTTGTCAACGTCTTGTATTTTAAGTGTCTACATCCCACTTCACCGGTGCCATGTGTTTCTTTCCCCCGCTTTCAATACCCTCTTCAACTACCCTTCTCCCAGTACCTGGGTCAACCACTTTCAACAAACTATTTTTAGTTAGCGATACCATTTACTTACTTTTAGAATTATTATTATACAATACACTGATGAAGAGAGTAAGCTTCATCGAACCACGAGGAGGTGTTAAATGCTTGTAACTA
>JAGVSP010001752.1:72500-75000 GCA_022494985.1 Micrasema minimum
GTAACAAATCCCTCAATTCTTAAGCCGATTAACATTTATGGAGCATTTAATATTTTGACCCTGTTTATACAATCGAACTTATGGTCAAAAGAACCATTAATTAGACATTCCATTTCATTTGATACTTTCTCAAACATATGATCAATTTTATTGCTAACTCCATGTGAAATATCAAAATACGAAATTTTTCTTGAGAAAAAATCTTTTTTACAGACCAAGAAGATTGAATCGACAAATTTAATTATACCCACAGAGTTTAAAGAAACAGGTTCCAAAAACAATTCACATATACAATGTCCTTATGATTTTTCTAATAAATTTACAGAGATGAAGAAACTTTTTATTTAAACTCGGCATAAAGATCCTCAAGCGTTTACAGGACCTGTCATTGGCGTATTAATATACATATATATTTACATTTTAATACAGGGTGTAACAAACACGATGTACAAGCGGAAACCATGAATCTACATCATATTTGGAGTCGACTGTGTAATAATACCTTTAATTAGAGCTTGCATTTTTTTTTCTTCTCATAAAACTTTTATTATGGGGCAGAATATGTAAAATTGGCTCCAAACTCATAGTAAAACGCTTTTTTATTTAGTGTTTCTTTATGATAGTATTTAATAAGACCAATGGATAGTTTTACCTGATATTTTGATAACAATATTGCAAAAAAAAACGAAAAAAAATCTATTTCGTACTCAATTATCATGAAAACAAAGGTCAAATCACAAAAAACATATTCTACAAAACGACACCAAATATTAAGTAATTAACGTTTCCCGCTAGTGCATAGAATTAGTTACACCTCTTAAAAGTGTATTTTTTCCGTTAAAAGATGCAATCTGTACTATCAATAAAATAATGAAATACTATCAATAGCTGAAAATTTCCTGAAAAACCCTTAAAGGGTTAATGGGCTATTTCCGTGTTTCCAGATTCATCACTGGAAAACGGATAAAAGCGGTCATGAATCACTAGTGCTGTAGATAACCGCATGTTTTTGATGTGTGAATATTTTCGAGATTTCCATTAAGTTTAGAAAATTCTAATAATTAAAAAAAAAAAACTCACGGTGCTACAAAACAAGGCAATGCGAATAATAATACTAAAGAAATAGATTACCAGGATAAAGATCCATTTAAAAGAAACAAATATAATGACAGTCTCCACAATGGATATTTTATGAATGTAATGGTTCTTGTTCATAAAATTATAAACGGTATTCTCAAGAGAGTTGACAAAAAAAAATATAATAAAACCAACATGGACCAGTGAAACCGAATAGAATAGACTGAGCTACCGTTTTCGTAAAAAATCTAAGTCATCAAAAAAGCACCCGAGCCGTGAAAATGTTTAGAAGAAATACCTAAATAATAAAAAAAGATAAAAGAAGAATGTCGTAGTAAGTCTAGTTAATAAAAAATATTATTGCAATTAATATTAAATTAATTAATTTGTATGATTGATTCGTATAACATCATATTCTAATTTAGTGTCTTTATAACCAAGTCCCGATGGGAAACATTACTCCCTAAACCAATAGTGTAGGTAAATCTATTTTTTACTAGAATAAACAATTAATAGTAACACATAACATTGTTAAATTAACTATAATTGGAAATTATTTTAGGGGTTTTTCTATGTCGCACAAAATTATAAAGTGTTATATTAGGACATAGGTAAAAAATTTTGGTAAGTACTACTTTAATATCAAATAAATAAATAAAACAATTTTGATAATCTAATATAATTATTGCCACGTTTTTTGTTAACAGGAACATCGAGGACGTTTGATATTAAATATTTATATTAAAACCGAAGCAGTGTAAGTATTATTTCAATTATTATTTTTTATCAAATTTGTTTTGTATATTCACACTCTAACACAAAACACAAATGTCCAGCCTTTACACATTCGCTATTAAGTACGGCACTTATATTTCGGATTTTGGAAAACGCAAATGAAATAATAGATGACCCGGTTCGCTGGGCAGTCATTCCGGCCCTGATTGGCGTGGGAAATAGGGTTGAAGAAAATAAGGGGCTAATTCTAAATCCAGATGTCAATAAACCGCAATTAATCACATTACCAAATGATTTAACCCGTCACGCGCACTACAGATACTATTTGAAAAATTTGAATATAAATATTAGGAAAACATCCACTTTTGGAGATTCAATTGAATTGGACTAAGCCGAATTAGGATTGAAAATTCTCAATTTTAAATGTTTAATAATTGAAAATAAATCAATACGCCATTTTAATAACAAAAATGAGAATAACAAAACAAACAACGTATTTAATTGATTTGTCGCCTGGAGTGTAGCGAATAAATAAATAAATGGGTAAATAAATACGTTGATAAAATAAACAATAAATACTTTATTAACTCAATGTTTGTAGCAATCACTTTGCTACGTTTTCCGTTAACTTATGAAAATTTAAACAACTTTTTGTTGTAACCACTTTCTCTTTCTTTTTTAACACTCC